>JAGVVM010002274.1:0-14441 GCA_019149425.1 Psidium friedrichsthalianum
GGGCAATCGATTTCTATGAGGCGAGAGTGAGCAGTTTGCGTATGGATTCATCAGCTTGATATTTGTCACATGAGCAAGCAAAGGTCGCTAAAGCCATTTAAAATTCTCAGTGTCAAGGGAGGGGTCATCTCCATTGTTCAAATAGCTTTAAATTTGTTATTTGGAGCGTGTGCGTGTGCGAACATATTTAGTCCAATTTCGAAGGAAAGCGTCGTCAGCCAGATCAGGTCCATGTCAATCCAAAGAAAGGTGATAGATACACTACCGACGGTAGCTTAGCCGTGGATGACAGGAGGCTGAGAAGCCCGCTGTATGAACATAGAAACTCATGCCCTCTGAGTACAGGCAAGCGCAAAAACAACAGAGCGAGGGAGAGCGAGGGACCTACTCTGTCGAATCTATGGTAATGCTCTTATTTTGATCGAAATCAGCGGGGAAAGTACCGACGAGACAATCAAAGCCAAAAATCAACCATCGATGAATAAGAATGATGGTTCTTTCTTTTTTTACACTGTTAGTGCATCAAGAACAAACTCCCTAGTCACGCAGCAACTCTACCATTAGAGGCACAGACAAAGGTTGGAAGCTAAGAAATACACTATCATTTCTATGTACATTGAATCAGAATAAATGCAACGATACGAAGCACAATACAAATAAATAGATACTATTCGCGTCTTCTCTCTCAAGTTGGGTTAAGATCTCGGGATACTTGGCCTTGCCATCTGCACAAGAAGCATCCAAATAAACCCTTTTCAAGTTCATAATCATATAAAATCCTCTCAAACGCTTATTATGGGAAAAAAAAAAAATCAAAACTTCTAATGTAGCCCATAGCGAGGTTGTTGGACAAACCTTGAGAGCAAAAATCTTGCTAGTGGGCTTAAATTAGCATTAGAATTGAATTCTTTGCTCTGTTGTTTCTTGCGGTTATCAACTTCGGTATTTGCATTTCCGGATTTTTCTGGGGATATCTTGCCCTTTGAAAAGGTGTGAGTTGCCAGATCCTGCAAGTCTTTCAACGAGGATTCTTTTGAACTGCGCATGCAGTACTTGCATGTGAGCTCCTTATGATGAAACTAGCTCTAATAAGGTTGAAGTAATAAGAAGATGAAGAGATCAAAAACCTTGCCAATCTCTGTAGCAACTTGCTGATAAGAACCTCACATGATCCTGGCTTCATGCGCTCCAAGTTTGTGAGTGAGTTTGAAACAGCATGGGCAACCGGTCCCTCAGAATCATCGCCAGTTGCCTTATAGAAGTCAGCAAAGTAACCATATCAAAATACATAAGACAAAGTCCACATCTCGAAGCATCGAAAACAAAGGTATCATGTCAGCAACGTCAAACAAAGATAGATCTAAGCATCAGCATACGTGTTCTTGATAAAATAAAAGAAACAAAGTCCACTTTTAAAGTTTACAAATATGTGCAAGAGGTAATGGTCTGGAATTGTCAGCAAGTCAACTCCATGCAAATTGACTAATTCACACCTGGCTCTACGCACGATTTTAGCAATATAAGAGTATGAAACGGACCGGCATCTATAGTTTCTCAACCCCTTATATGGGAGACTTTTTAATAGAATTCCCAGCTCACATGACAATAGCTACACTAGAAACATCTACAAACTTTCTAATGTGTCACATTTATCAAGTGTAACCCGCATGTCACCTGGCAAGAGTGCCCACCTCTTTCAAGGAAGGGATGAGCAGAACCGACAACGGGACAGATGAAGATAATATTTTTGCAATCTCCTCATCATCGCTTGGTTGGCGGGACCTCGGGAGAACTTTATGAGCATCAAAATACTCATATGAATTCCTGAAAAATGGCTCCAAGATTATACACTATGCTTTCTCTCAGTAGAAGGATTCCCAAATATCTAACAAAATATACCTTGATAAATCAGAGCTTCTTGATAGTTGTTCTCTATTTCCATTTTCCTGCCCATCGTTGAACTTACCTAGGACAGATCTCTTTTCTCTTGCATTTCCTCTTCTAAAAGCCCCTTGCATAGCCGCCTTAGCCTGCAAAAAAGAACCAACAAAAGACTACTCTTGAGTGAAAATATCAATCTTCCGTTGACAGATCACTTAACTTGTTCTGAGCTGAACTTCAAATCAACTGTTGAGCTTATAACCCCTCGATAAAGACCAAGTTTCAACTAGGAAATGAGAACTTCATGAATCAAAAGATCAGGTAATAAATTGCAAACGTTTCTGAAATTTCAATACCAATTTTTCTCGAGTCCATGGACAGTGATTATAACTGTGGACTATATGCTATATGTTAAATCGTATTGAAAATGAAATGGATAGAAGGAACCAAAATAACCTCTGCAAGGTTTGCTGCACTGTCTTCCAGTGAAGCACTGGAACTTCTCTCCTGAATCCCAAGTCTCGATTTTGGTGTCCGAGGAGAATCAGACTCATCGTGTTGACCGCGCAAAACTACAGTTCCTGTCGTAGAAGCATCTTCAATAGAAGCGTAGGAGCTGCTAGACTACATGTTGCATAAAGATCCATCAGACAAATGCCCAACACAGCACTACAATGAAGAGAGTTTATCAACCTATGATGATATCATACTTGAAGACTTACAAGAGTGCTTTGATCACGAAGCAAGGGTGATGGTTGAGATTCTCTAGGAGTTCGTACCACGACAGTACCCGATCCACTCAAAGACGAATCTTCCTATAACCAAGTATTTTGGTACATAAGGGAAAGAAAATCTCATAGAACTCCCAGTACAGTATAAAAATAGTATGGAAAAACAAACAAAAGAAGGAATCTGTGGATTGAAAAACGATCATTCTTTCAGTCCAAGGTTAAGAAGTTCATCTCTTTCTTTCTTTGTCTTCCAATTCATTTTAAGATTCTTTTTAGAAACCCTAATCTCTCATCCCCACCCACCCCCTCCCTGCTGCTGTGTTACTTGCCCAAAGATGAATGCATCTGTCTATTATTAATTTTAAAGGTAAAGGTTCATTGTTTAAAGGTAAAGGAAACAATTATCTCACCATATTCACATAAGTTAGCACCACATTTGTTTGGAAAATTTGATTTGACTTTTACTTAGTTTTCAAATTAAATAACATGAAAGGCCAGTCTAAGATCATCAGTTGGCTGGACAAATCTCCAAACAGATTCCCAATTTTCCTAATATTTTGACACCTTACATAATTCAATTCCACGACGAGTTTCAGCATTACCAGGTTCTCAAAGTTTTATTCTTGTACTGACAAGAACACATGCAAAATAATCCCAGGGTAACATTACGAATTCAAGCATAAAACCTTCACGGAGACCAAAAATTTACTTGCACATATGCACATGAGAGAGAGAGAGAGAGAGAGAGAGATTCACATCATCATAGTGATTATTATAATGCAAGTCTCTAGCATCTTTCCGAAGTGATATTTCTGGAGACTGAGGCGCATTTCCAGATGCAGACAACCATGTGTTACCACCATCTCCCACTCTTCTAAGGGTAGTCTGATTGTGGGAATTCTCTGATTTCCTCTCTCTGACTTGAGGTGGCAATAGATTGGTTCTAACAGTCCCTGTTCCCTGCACTCCACCAATACTGAAATCCCATCCAGCACTCTTCACTCCTCGCCCTTGATTACTACAGATAGATTAGAGAGAATCAGAATTCAATTGCATCACAAAGAAGACAAGAGCAATATACTCACCTGGCTCTTACTGTTTCCTCTCCTTTTACGTCTCTTCTCACCTTCACAGTGTCTGATCCCTCCACCTCACCTTTACCAATCCTAGGTGTTTCTCCATCTTCCACTATCATATATTTTGGACGCTCTCTGTCAAGAAAGCATTAAGGCATAGACACCATGAAAGACGCTCTTATACCAAAGTTCTCTTACCATGGGAAAGAGGGGCATAGACAAAATGACTTCAATCACTACCTTTCGCAGTTCAAGTACTGTAGTTGGTTAACTAACTCATAATTGCCCTTAAATTATTACTTTGTAGATACAATAGCATCCCTATACTGCTGACATGCAAGTGATTCGCAGAAACATGAAACAAAAAATTTGCATGAGATGGCATTAGCAAGAAATTACACCTTATTCGCTCCAGAAGCCTTGGACTCTTCCTGGCATTTCTTATAAAACGGTGCTTCAAAAGTTCCTTGGCACTGGGCCGCTGTAATTGAGCCAGTAAAGTAATGACAGAAAATTATTCAATCTTGGAGAAAAATCGCTACCACAAACTCGGAAAGAATGTACACCACTCAATTAAGGGTTGAAGATCTATGGCTTGATCTCACCAACTTAACAAAAGCAAGCAGACAGAACCAAGAACCTAACACATTTATGAAGAAGTGAAATCTCAAGACAAATTGCAGATACAGTAGGAGATCCGCTCTTCACCTTTTCTTTACAAAGATGGAAAGCAAATACTGACCCTTGCAAATAGCACGATTCTTATGCACATGTTAACTTTCTGATATTCCTAATTGGCTTTACAAAAGCTGAAAACAGTTCTCGTAAGGACGAGAGGCAGGATGCAAAATTTATAGTAGAGCTAACAATAAAAAACGAAACTGGGTCTCCTAAAACACCATGATGAATTAACTTTTCATCGGCTTTTCTACAAAAGATGCCTTTCTTGGCTAACTCAAACTATTATCAACAGAACAGAACTTTTGAATAAATATGAGGAGGCATTAAATTGCTTATCCTATAAACCCATACATTTGCTAATTTTTCGTAAGTTTTGAAGATCCCTCTGCTGAATTTCCTGAGTGGCTGGCAGGCCCCAATGAGATTTCTTTCTTATAGGATGGAGAGTAAATTTGAATTGACTGCATTTAATGCATAAAATCAGGCAATCTTCAACATAGGCATAGCAATTGCAGGAGAGACACCCTCTTTCATTAGAAAGGTATTTTAGCAACTATTATGAGCATGCTTGTGTGCCCATATTGTGATAGCATTACAAAAGCTCTGCACTCTACTTCTAGAGAAAAACAGATAAAAATTAGTAGCAGCTTGTATGGGACAGACAATTTACCTCCGCCGGTACTTTCTTCAGGCACAAAGAAACAAATTCTTTAATGGCACGAGAAAAATGCTCATCCAGCTGTGCAGAACACAGGGAGAAGACTCTTATAGACTGTAAGATACAGAGCCTCAGAGTAGACACTGTTCAATGTGTGTACAATATCATAGTCGATTCAATCACAGTGACCAAGAGATTCTGATAAAACCTGTGGGGGATTTTCTCGAGGTATGATAAAAAGAACTCTCATTGGGTGAAGATCTGCAAGCGGAGGTTCACCTTTAGCCATCTCAATTGCAGTGATCCCCAGAGACCAGATATCTGCCTGCTCCAGCCAAGACCATGAGATCAAGAGAATCATGACCAGAAGGTGAGGAATCTGCATCAGCAGAAAATAGAAACATGGAAAAAGTAACAGATAGCTTCAACAAAAAGTACCTTCTCATTGTACCCATCCGAGTTCTGAATTACCTCTGGCGCCATCCAGAAGGGGGTTCCAACAAATGTCTGTCATCAAAATAGTATTAGCATGTTTTTACCCTGATGACCTAGAACATGGTCTTAATGATCAAGCATCACAATTTCATGATATTAGCATTTGATGTTATTTGTCTACAGTGCTAACGGCTGAGCTCCAAGTTCACCTCCCAAATGGCAAGGGTTGCAAAAGAGCTAAAGCATGCTAAGCAAAACTTTTAAATTTGTATATCACAGAAAGCCATGTCAAGCTAAGAACAATGTATCAAATGCATTAAAAAATGAAGTAGCGTCTAAGCCAGGAAACGAAAAACAGTGAAAGTCCCATGGCAAAGTGGATGAACATGCTCAATACAAGCACATAGAGTCTATAAATAAAAAGCCACAACCACATTCATTTTCCCATAATATAAAACAAAGCCATCACCTAAAACAATTTTACTCCCATGCAATGTCCTCTTTCTACTTCAAAGAATTGTGCAAGCTTAAGTAAGTCATTGACTTCAACCAAAAAAAATTAAGTCATTGAGGGGTTTAAATGCACTCCGATGACATAAGACAGCTTTACAAGCCACAATCAAGGTTACCTTTCTCCTTGATATAGTTCTCGTTAACTGAGCAGAAACACCAAAATCTGCAACCTGCACAATGTTACCCAGAGCGGAAAATATAAGGAATTATTGTGTCGTACAGTCATAATATATCATAAAGCAACCCAAATGACCAACATAACCTATCAATAAAACTTAATAGAGGGCATGAACTCACCTTAACATCGCCATTCTCACTCAATAAAATGTTGGCCGCTGCACAAAGCGCAACAGAAAGTAAGTTACTGCACCAATATCCTATGTAAGGTTCAATTTCAGATGTATGTGAAGCCAAAATGTGTATTGCTCAACAAGGCAATCTGAACAGCAATGAGAGCAAGAGTTATGACCCCACAGAGTCCACTGAAGATCGCCTGACCAAAAAAAAAAAAAAGGTTGGTGCACAAAGAGAGAAACCTTACCTTTAATATCTCTGTGAATTTTCCCTTCAGTGTGCAAATATTCGATTGCATGCAGCAAGTCACGTAAAATACAGGCTATGGACATCTCATCAAGAGGTTGACCTGATTGAAGCTGTAGGAATTTTATTAGCTTCTCTAGATGAAAATTCCATGATTAAACTTAACAATCAAAATGGACAATGGCCATCAACGCACACCCAAGCAAAGGCTAATGCACTGCAATACTGCTCACAGGACTAGGTGAGCAGGACTAGGTGAGAAGTAAAGTGACATAAAAAGCATTATGGTAACCTACTAGATCTGCAACGGAGCCACCGGCCATGTACTCCATAATTATCCACAGCTTGGTCTGGTGTAGATAGGAACCATAATATTCCGTAATATACGGAGATCGACATTGTGATAGAACAGAAATTTCCTGGAAAAGAATGAGAGCTATGAAAAGCTGATCTGCATCGCACCTTTGGTACTAGTAACAGAAACCGTACCTTCTGAATGTCTTCGATTTCATCCTCTCTGTAGAAGGAAAAGGTACACAAGTTTGTTTCAAATTTAAAATCCATGAATTTGGGCCTATGTGCATTACATGTAGAGATGCGTGCTAAGAAGTTTCAAATGAATTGTACAAGCACTACAGAATGGTGAATAAGGAAGGAGACCATGTCCACATTACGTGTAGATGTGCATGATCAGAAGTTTCAAATGAAGTGTAAAAGCTCCTTACATAGACTCCAAAGCCATATTTGCTTCAAGTAAATGGAGATCACTCCAAAAACCAACAATTACTGTACTTTCTATTAATGACAAAACACCAAAACAGGGGAACAAGATCCAGGCCAGCGAGAAACCTACTATGTTCATGCACTAGGTTAGACTCAAGCTCAAGCCTGGGTAGATGACCTAAACAAATGACTGTTTGCAGTTGGTGGTGTAACTATCAAACTCATGTCATGCGTGTAAACTTCATGCGCAAGGCCATTCTGTGAATTACTTAGCCAACCACGGGAGTCATATTGATCGTCATATCTGATCTTAAAAGAATAAGATGGACATGTTATTTGCCTATCTATCACCAATTTGGTCAGCTTTAGGTAAGCAACTCTAAGCAAACACTGCTGACAGCTCGAGTGGTAGAAAGAAGGATGGCTCTCTTCAGGAACTAAGGCAAAATCTTCTTAGACAGCACAATATTAGCCCCCGAGGAAGTAAATAGTGCAAGCTCATCCTAATAATGTCTGTTCTAAGCCTCCCTTGAGTGATGTAATGCAAAACAAAGGGAAATTGATGAGGGTCCACAAACAAACAGTAACACTAAACATGCAAGACAGAGGGAGTAGGAAAATCAACATGAGCACCCTGTGCATTGTAAAGATCATCAACCAAACAGATACATATAAACTATCTGCAGGCAAACTTCATGTCCAAAAGTGGGCCAAATAGCAAAAACGCCAAAATATAATTAACTCTATTTGTTCTACTGAAGGTACCCTACAGTAGAGAAGATAGCAACTCCTTTAAGAGGTGCATATGGAAAAAATGATTCCAGCATCCTCCCCCAACAGGAAATGAAAAACAGAAAAAATAATAATGACAATATTGATAGAAGAATCTAAATATCAACCAATGGGCCAACATAAGAGAGAAGCTTACGATTCTTCCAGATCAATAACTTTAATAGCAACTTCTTTGCTGAGCTCCTTATCAAACCTGCAGAAACCAGAGAGACATCACAACAATGTCAATATTCCCTTAAATTCCAAGTGTACACGAGTGCAATCCATCTCACACCACCACAAAGTGAATGTCAAAACAGCTTGAAGAGTAAGAATACTTCTGCAGTTCTGAGGCTGTCTTTCTTGTCCTACACTATTTTTCTGAGATTCCTACACACACCATCATCCAGGGAAACTGAGGAAATTATTAAGGCAAATACACATGGACCGACAGACGGCATCTGTAGATCAGAGGAAAGATCCCCCTGCGTTACCCATAAGACTTGACCACTGAATGGCAGAAAATTCAGATAAAGCTACAACAAGCTTCACGACAAACTTTTCCCAATGGTAAGTTGAAGACGGTTCACACAGAAAAGAAACATTTTCCGCCAGTGCGGTCACAATGTAAGGGCAGGAAAGGCAACCAAGGGGCAATTTTTTGCTTCATAGCAACCGTAATCATTCTCCAACTGTATCATATCACTAAAAGTTTCAATAAAGTACATCACGTAGTCCACTCATAATGCAACTAAATGAATCATCTCAGACAAAATTATTAGCGAAGCAGGTCTACTTTGAAGTATTAAATGACCAGGTTATAGGAAAACTAAGAGGCCATTTGATTGGAAAAACAATCGATTTTCACTATCATCGAAAATGAAAAGAAAGAGTTTTCTATTTTCATTCCTTGGAAACACATTTGGGTAATCAGAATTGTCAGAGGATTAAACAATTGCGAGATTATCGTTGCATTCTATCAGAAGAACAAAATAGACCTTATATCGGTATCTCTCTCTTCTACTCTTAAAGGAATGAAAATACTGAAAACACCAAAATAGCTATTTGCATTTATAGCTTCAATATTAGAAATAGTTCCACTTATTTTTTCAAAATGTCTCATACAGTCTGAAACAGTTGGCAGAGGCATTTGCTAGACTGTTTTCAGTCTCAAAGGGAATGAAGATAGAAAATTGTGAGAATTCTTGAATCTAATAAGGCCTAAATAGTCATTAATATTCTGCTTGCTAGTCTTTTCTCAAAAGCTGGTACATAGCTGGTGTGTACGAAAATAACTGAACAAAAGTTTTCTCTGTCCTCAGCTTTTCTTCATTCCTTCCTTCCATTCTCACCTTGTTCCCTCTGGACTTAATAATGTCCATTAGATCAAGTAATGCTGCATTTTAAGTTTCTGATGTAATCTTCCATCAACATTCATGATATATTCAAAGTAAAACTTCTTCTAGTGTATGGAAAACATTGAAGTCCCACTCCCAAACCAGTTACTACAGACAGTTAATGTTCAAAAGTCAAACAACAGACAGACACCTAGAAGGCTTGGCAAATGCCTTCTGTTCACGTTAGGATCTGCCTAAAAGTTAAAGAAAGAGTTAATAGATTATGATCCTGTTTTCATGATTTCAGATCAACTGATCGTGTTAAGATAAGGATGTCATGGGGTGACTGATGCCCAATATCCTGCAGTAGTTATCAATTGCAACCCACTGAAATATTCCAAAATAAAATGTTAAGTCTAAGAGTAAGGACTAAACAATATCCGCTCAGAACAAATGCCACCCACCATTAGGAATATCCCAAGAGATTACTTCTAAAGGCGGTATAGCTATCCAGTGGTCTCTAGTACTGCTATAGCACCATGCACAATCAAATGGGGTAAGAAGAAATCTTCGGCATAGAGCAGAACATGTAAAAACAGAATCCGAAAAGACACTTACGCTTTATAGACATCTCCAAAAGATCCTCTTCCAATCAACTCAAGCGAACTGAATCTAGCCCCCGCGGGTTCTGTCAGACCCGCTACATCAGCCCTTTCCACACTCTACTGTTCTGCCCACAAAAAACCAAGAGGCTGAGCAAAACTAAGTTCTTCAACTCACAGCGACATCATGTTACTGCATTTTTTTGCGAAACTAACCTCCAAACATTACATAAAACTCACAAAAAGCCCCCCGAACGACGATCTGATAAAAAAAGTCTCATACACAATCTCTTTCAACCACTCTCGCCATCAAACCCAGAAACATTTCAAGCAACGACACCCATATATGCAATCAACCGTAATCAAAGGATCTACAGAGAAATTAAAAAAATCTTGGCAAGACTGATTTTATATATGTCCGCATGCCGGAGAAAAGCACTTGGAAGCAAAGGTAATAGCTGTCCACACAATTTCCCCCCGAGATTACGTTAGGTGGAAGTGGAACAGTGCAAAAAATGACGGCCCAACCGAAAAACGAAAGAATTAGAGATTTCAGCGCAAAACAAAAGTTCAATTGTCGCCATCGAAAGCGAGAGAGCAGCTTGCACGTGTCCTTCGAACTGAGGCTTCTTCTTCACATGGCCGAACCTAACGATTCGACTCGTCTGTTTCGCCATTCGTGTTCGTTAACAGAGGATATTTTGCAGAGAAGTTCTACCTATCGAGGAGATGCGCCTGAAGGCTCAAGACATGGTCATCGTTTTGCTGCTTCTCGTCCGCCATTGGAAGTCTTCGCATAGGAACTTCGTCGGTTCAATGGATCGGGAAGAATAAAAGAGAGAGAGAGCTCTATGTTAATGGCGGTTTTTGCGTTTTCCTGCTTTTTTGGTCCTTAAGAAATCAATTTTCTCGCAGGACAAACTATGTCGTGTTTATTTTGGGGTTAATTTTTTTGGAATTAGATACGAGTTCGGTACAAATACGAAATTTTTTTCTGAAAAAACACCCGGCGTTTAATCTAAAATTAAAAAAATAATATAATAAAAAATCTACATTGTCTGAAATTCTGATGAAGAATAAAATAAGGAAAGTAAGCTGGATGTAATTAATCAATAATCTTTACAGCTTTGCATTTAAGTATAATAACATCTAAATTTCAAGAAAAATTCTAAATAACCCACCCAATCCTCTTTTTTTTCAAATAAGTACCTTAAATGAACTTTATTTTAAATATGGGACTAAAATAACAATAAAATTTTCAAATAAAAGGCAAGCCTAAAGGGGATTTCATATTATTTTCCATTTGATTTTTTGTTTGTTTTTTTCTCTTATTTTTCTTTATTAATGTATTAAAAAAAATAAAAATAAAAATAAAAAAACAACCACATAGGAAGGGGGTCTACTAGCCCACCACCGTTGGGATGTCGGCAGGGTGGCAAAGGCTGACAGGGTCGTTGAGACCTTGGCGAGGGCCAATGACCTCGCCGACTAGAGGTGAGGACCCATGGCCCTCGCCAAAATCGAGAGAGGGTCAACACCTCTCCTGGATCCGAGTGAGACCCTTGCTTGTGTGGCTTTTTTAAAATTATTTTTGTTAATTTAAAAAAGCATAAAAAAAGTTTAATCAACGTCATATTTATCCAAAATTAGTTGAAGTCAATGGTCGAAGAACTCGAATAAAAAAATATAAAATGTACTAAAATAAAAATAAAGACAAAAATACAAAGGAAAAATAACTAGACGTGACAATCTGAAACATAGGAAATCCCCCTTATATAATGCTAATAGCTTTCATCCACTCTATCCTAAGACAGATTGTACGTCAGTCTATTTCTCACTTCATTAAATATTGTTTTACTACATTTTTCGAAATAAGTTTCAGTTGATCTCTTCATTTCATGTTATGTTATTCGTAACAAACTTCTATTTTTTTACCGGAGCATTCAGAATATACGAAAATATATTTAAACCACCTTAATCTATGTTTTCTCATCTTCTTTGCCACTAGTACTATAAGAAAAGTCTAATAAAAAGGAAAAAAAAATCAAATATGGAAAAAGACAAAAATGCCTTTGAAATCAAATCTTTTTTTATATTTCATAGTTATTTTAGATCCTTATTTAAAATAACATTTACTAAAGATCCTTGTTTGAAAAAATGAAGACGCTTTATGCTTTTATTTGAAACAAGATTTACTTGGAGTTTCTATTTGAAAAAATAAAGGATTTCAGATCTTTTTTTGGAATTTTCTCAATTGCGAATAATATGTATTGGCCAATAATTGCCATAATTCTCATTTCTATCTAACTGTTCTTTTCCCATCATTTCTCTCTCGCTATATAGCGCCACCTTTATCTTTTTTCAATATTGAGTCCCGTCTTATCCAATAATACCGTGTTTATTGAAAATACGTGTTGGCCGAACCATTAACCGGAAAAGTTTTGTTTTCTTAAAAGCATCAGACGAGAACAAAACCGATTATTGTCATGAACCTCGACCAATTTTCATATTTTCTCCCTTAATAAATAAATCAGTTAAATTACTGAAGGGTGGACCAGCTCATCGGCGGCGCTTGAACCGAATCCTCAGGCCCAGTCAATGTTCGGGCCGGGCCGGGCCTGTCTTGAAACTTCAAGTTCTTCAGGGCTTACCGAAATGAGCACCGTCATTAATCACGGGGTGTCCTCTTTCTTTATGTTTCCTTCAAGGCTCAAAATGACAAAGGTTGGATTACTACATATTTCGAAACAAGCATTTGATTTAGACTAAGATGGATCCAGAGATTCTACGTTAAGAGCCTCCTTTACACCATCACTCCGATTTATCATATCCTCCGGCACGCCTCCTCAAATCTTCCACGTTCCTGTCACCCTCCAAGTTCTCATGATTCGGCCCTCTCCGCTCCTCCTCGCTGCGGCCCGCCGCCAGCGCCTCCCTAATCCCCTTGGTGGTCTCCCTGGCTGCCTTCCAGGCGCCGTCCATCGTCTTCCTAGCCGTCTGGCCCACCCTCTGGGACATCTCCTTCACCTTCTCTGACCCGTCCCTCGCTCTGTTGGCCACATGTCCCATCGAGACGCTCGCCCGGCCCTTGGCCTCACACATCCCGTCCCTCGCCGGTTGGACCCCGTTTCAGAGATCCCTGTCCCGCGATCGCCCGCGCTCGTCTTGGCCGCGGCGTTGCTGCCCTGAAGTTCCAAGGACAAACCCACCTTATCACTTAGAAAACTTAATCGAAACAGAATCCTATGCTAAGAAGTTGGAGGATAGATAGAGATAAGACGTACTTCTGCACGTTCAAAAGCAGTGGAGAGGAAGCAAGCCCTGGTCGGGCCGACGGTCCGTCGGACAGAGAAAGATGGGCCTGCGGACGAAGTCCTGAAGGTGTTGTCGAGGAGAGCTCTACTTGCCCTGAACATATTGGCCATTTCTCGTCAATTCTTGTCTGTCCTCTTTCCCTTTGCCCTCCCACTTGGTTCATTCTATATCCTGGGATATACGGCACAGCCAGTAGCCACCGCCCACAGGATGCCCAGAGATTGAAAAGTGGCAAAGTCTAGTGACCGGACAGTGGCAAGAATCGGACACGTGTAGTGCGTCTCTGGGGACTTTTTAATGCCCACGTTGGTGGATTTTCATGTGCTCGACACCCGTTTCTCGCGGAGAGTAAGCTGAAAACCGAGAGATAGGACGATGGTTAGATCCTTTTGGCAGTCTCCCCATAAAAAGCCATAGGGCAGGCAAGAACTTGGATCCCATGCCTCGTGCGTTTTGGGAGCACTATCAGGACAAAGCTTTGCGTTAAACATCACATAGTGAGCTTGCTGCAGAGCACTCGGTATACGTGCAGCTGTAGGATACAAAAGCACAAAATCAAGTAAAATCACAAATCCAAGTTAAAAATCTCTTTTTGACCAAGAAGAACCGCTGAACATTTCGCTCGTAAATGAGTAGGAGCCTAACCCTGATCCATTCAACTATGGAACTGAAAACACAAAAGAAAAGGCCAAAATTGAGTCCCAGTGAGCCAGGAGTATTATCATCAAAGATTGCCGCATACAATTAACATCACAAGAGCCGGGACGTAAGAAGAGGAGACGAAATTGTCACTACTTCTTGTCTTTTCCTCTTCATCTTCTTCTCCCATCTCCGCTTCTTGTACGCCAGCAACATGTCCGGCATTTTCTCCATCAGTCTCGCAGTGTTTTCCCGTCTCTCAGCCGCTATCCTGTCGCACTTGTGCCCTTTCCTCTTGCTTCTCATTTCTTTCCTCTCAGGGTCATATGGCCAATCTTCGCCAGCATGTAGGACTTCCGTGCGAAGCCTAGCTCGGCGAGCTGATTCCTTTATATGTTCGGATGGGATGGGAGTTTTGTTGCTGGCATAGAGCATGGAAAAAAAGCGAGGAGAAAAGCGAGTAGAAGACAGATAAGAGTGAGGAAAGAAGGGGTGAGTGAGGGCGAAGAGAGGTGGAGCGGGTGCGGCAGAAGGGGGTT
>JAGVVM010002275.1:0-23216 GCA_019149425.1 Psidium friedrichsthalianum
TTCGCGGCGCTCGGAGTGGCTCAGCTCGGGGCTATGGGGGCGAATACGCGAGCTCGTGGCTCAGCTCGGGGCTAGGGGCGAATCCCCGAGCCGTGGCTCGAGGAGCGGCGGATTTTACTAGGATTTTCCTCATTGGAGACAGTTCGGGAGGGAATGTGGCGCACGAGGTGGCTCGCAGAGCCGGGGAGGCGGAGAGCTTGGGGCCAGTGAGATTGGCCGGGGCGATCCCAATCCACCCGGGGTTTGTCCGGTCGGAGCGGAGCCGGTCCGAGCTGGAGCAACCCGAGACACCGTTCCTTAATCGGGTCATGATGGACAAGTTCCTAAACCTCGGTCTGCCCGTGGGTTCAACCAAGGACCACCCAATTACATGCCCGATGGGGCAGGGGGCGCCGCCGATGGAGAGGATGAGGTTGCCGCCGGTGCTGCTCTGCGTGGCGGACAAGGACCTGGTGGTGGACACCGAGATGGAGTACTACGAGGCGATGAAGGCGGCGAACAAGGAGGTGGAGCTGCTGGTGAGCCGTGGGATGACGCATAGCTTTTATCTGAACAAGATGGCCGTGGACGCGGACCCGGCCACGGCCGCCGAGACCGACCGGCTTATCGCAGGCATCACCGAGTTCATCAAGAAGCACTGAGTGGAATCAAAACCCGACCAAAAAAGACAAGAACATGCAAAGATTGGTTTTATGGGAAATGTCGTGCATTTATCTTTTTATTTTCCTGTTCCTCCGTTTGCTGCAATTTAGAAAAAAGATAAAAAATAAATAAATTATGTTTGCCGCGAGTGCATTGCCTTCTAAACATGTAGGGATCACAGTGCAACGTGAGACTTTTCCTGAAGAGCAACCAAGATTACAGACAGTAATTATTTTCTTTAGACTATACGAGAATCCACCGGCAAGGAATCGAAAGCTACAAGCTGTTGTCGTCTTCTTTTGTTTGATTGCTCAAGTAACCTAATTCGCAAAATCTTGTCAGATGATCACTAAACTGTTTCGAAAACTATAATTTTTAGATTGGAAAATTCCAACATGACCTCAGAATCGAATTGCCCTCTAATTTATTTCGCTACAGTCACCTGCTGATCGAATTCCACCCGCCTGAAAAAGCAGCACTCCACTTGGGCAAATCGAGGTGGGTTTCTGTCCATTCATCTGCCGCGGATGCTCCTCTTGCTTGAGGAACCGACATTTTGTCGTGAGGCTCATCTCATTTCATCCTTGTCCCGCCGTATTGGCAGAGGGCGATGGTTGAACTACGTTGTCTTCCTCGAATCTTTCCAGGCGGATGGGACTGGGACTGCTCCTGCTTGCTCTTGGCCATGGCTGCTTGGAGTTGTCGTCCATCAAAGAAATGGAATTAGGAAGTATTCGGGTTTAATTCATCTTAGCTCTCCATGATTCGCTGACCCGACCCGAAGAAACCAAACTAGTTTTTCGGACTCGAACATTCTATTGCATTACAGGGATGAGGACACAAATAGTATCTGAAATTTAATCTAACGTGTAACATGATTCGTGAACTTTTAATTTGTTCAATATAGTTCATGTACTTTATTCTAATATGCATTGTTGTCCATAAACTTTTGTTTTATGTTCAATATAGTCCCTGAACTATATGAACTTGTTCAATGTTGTTAATGAACTAGAATTATAATATTGAATATTTTCATTATAGCCTAGGGACTAAATTAAACACGTGCTAAAAAATTAAGGACTACATTGAGCAAATTTACAGTTTGGAGATGATATTGTATATTGGGTTAAAGTTCAAAAGCCACATTGAATAAAATCCCAAAAAAGGGGCTTAAAGTGCATTCGCTTTTCTTTCCAAATAAGAACTTAAAATATCTCTATTTCTCAAATAAGAATCTGAAGTGGTTAGAATAGTCTCAAATAAGAATTGACCTTTAGGTTGGTCGAGGGTATTTTTGTCATTTATTTTTTGATTTATTTTATTTATTTATTTTTTTCCTCTATTTCTGTTGACACTTGATTTTTAATCATCTTTTCTCTTTTAAAAAATTGATAGAAAATCCATAAAAATTCATAAAATTAAAAAATCAACTTTGAGAGCCTTGGCCAAGCCTAGCGAATCAATTTTGACCAAAAATAAATTTTCATATTTTCAGTATTTTCCTGCATTTTATTTTTAAAAATTCATAGAAAATAAAAAAAATTACAAAATTACAAAATCAACTTTGAAAACCTTGGCCAAGCCTAGGCGACCATTTTTAAATGAAAAATAATTTTCATATTTTTTGCATTTTTAATATTTTTTAGAAATTAGAAAAATATTTGAAAATTTATAAAAAAAAATTGGCATTTGAGGCCACAAAAATATGAAAAAAATAGTCAGTATCTTTTTTTAATTTTATCTTCATTTTGGCTAAAGAAAATCTACAAAATTAATCTGGAATCGGGAATTACTTTATTAATCTCATTTTCAGATTAATTGAAAAAAATTATAGAAAATTCATTTTAGCTCTGTAATTTTTTATTTTGCATTTCTGGAGTCGTGACATTGTCCTCTAATAGTCCAAATTTTTCAATGGCCTAATGGTGCATTTTTCATCGTTGCGTTCGATTTTCCGAATTCAATTTATCATTTGAAGCGTTTCTCTATGATGCATTGTCGCATTCGCAGGATTTACCGATCGAACATGCAGGATCGATTTCGCGAGATGTTCTCGAGAATTAGCGTATTTGAATGTGGTGTTGGTGGATAGGAAATCAAGAGAAAGTGAAATCAACTCAGGAAGAATTTGTCTTGCAAAATGCTGCTACTGATGCTATCATGGATACTTGCCAAAGTTCTCATGCATTGACTCAGATCAAGGATGCTAGGTCTAAAGTTCGCGAGGGGAATGAAGACGTTGTCAGTGATGGGTGGGATGATAATAATAGAATAATGAATCCATATAGACAGGCGATTAACTTAATTTGAGCACTTGAGATTCAAATGTTTGTTATGTTGATTGTCCATCCAATTATCACCACATTTGGATCTTTCCTTGAAAAGATCTGATCCTAGTTCGTTCGAAAAAAAAAAAAGCAAAAGAAGAGGATGGCCATTTGGGACACTTTCGATAGCACTCAGAAGGTAATCATCTGGGGACAATAAGAAAAGGAAAAAAGATTGTTGAGTGGGAGTCCACGTTGAGTGGAGTTAGGTGTGCTTTCTCGGTTCATCAAAACCAGCACTCTTCTTGACTTTTAAAAAGAGGAAAAAGCACGGCATCAAGATGGAAGGGGGGAAGAAAAAAAGGAGGGTCTGGCGTTATGGTGAAAGGGAAAAAAATTGCAGAAAAAAAGAAAAAAGCAAAAAGAGAGAAAAAAAAAAAGGAGAAAAAAACGCTCCCAAGGAGCCCGGTTCGTCCACTATTGAAGACAAAGGCTTGAAGTTTCGAGCTCGGATTCAGAGCAATTGAGGTGACGTTAAGTTGCGTCAATCGATTGACAAGCTGCGTAGGATAAGATGAAGAGCCTGAACTACTCGAACCAGCATTTTCGTTGAGAAAAAAGAGCCGACCTCGAACCCCCTCAAATCTACCTCGAGCTCATGCGCTCATTTTCAACATCAATTGGAGCGATCAGGACATGAGATAAGTACTTATGAACTCCTTACATGCTTGTGGTGTGGTTAGTTTTGGTTGATATTGCACGAAATGTGAGATAGGTTTCCACCATGGCCGAACTTTTCAAGCTCCATAACTTTTGATCCCACTGTTAAATCAAGCTAGATTTTGGATATGTTATAGCCTACGTCGAGACGATTCCAACGAGCCCAAGATTGCCTAGATCAGGGAAAATCTCACCGTTGGATATCGCCAAAAGCTCTCAACCGTCCACGGTCCTCTTCAACGTCCGTTGACTAGTCAACGGCCGAGATGGCGCTGATGTGGATGCCACGTGTCATGCCACGTCAGCTGCCCATTTTTCAAAATAAAAAATAATTTTCAAAATAAAAAATCATAAAAAATTATTTTTCAAAAATAAAAAAGTCTTTCTGATCTGGTTGCCAAGAATTTGCCACGTGTCACCCCTGTAGCCTTCGGATTAGAAAATAGGTGGGAAATTAGAAAAATAAATCAAAAAATCAAAAAATACCAAAATTATGTTGTTTATGAATTCGGTCAAAACTCGCATGGGTTTGGGTTGGGCCTTCGGGTTCATGGGTCAGGTCAATCCGATCCGGTCAAAAAAAATTAATATAACCAAGTCCCCAAGCTCATTGATCTCTAATTCGTAGGAATAAAGTATTCCTCCCAATACTTTATTTAGATGTCTAATCAACCTACCTAAAATGATTAGTGGGGACTCCATTTGACAATCTTTGCATGTTGAATATTAAACCATAAGTTACAATTTGGTATGAACTTGAGAGAGTCTTAGTTAAGTTAGTTAAATAATTAATCTGATAATCCATTAACTTGAAAATCCGATTCAATTTTTAGGTCGCGACAATTTCCTCTTTTCTTTTTGTCGGTTGCCAACCACCGACGATATCTTAAGAGAGCTGGGCGAGGTTGCCCAATCTAGCAAGGGCCACCCTCATCTAGCCTAGATCTAGCGAGGGCCAACGTCACTTGTGGCGAGGGTCATCTCGCTCGATCTGGTAAGGGCGGCCCTGTTGATACCTGATTTTTAATCATCTTTTTCTCTTTAAAAAAACTAATTAATAAAAAATCCATAAAAATTTATAAAATTATAAAATTAACTTTGAAAACCTTGGCTAAGCGTAGGAAACTATCTTTGAACAAAAAATAATTTTTCATATTTTCAGTATTTTTCAACATTTTTATTTTTAAAAATTCATAGAAAATTAAAAAATGAGAAAGTTGAAAAATCAACTTTGAAAGCCTTGGCCAAGTCTAAGGAACCAATTTTGAATAAAAAGTGATTTTTCATATTTTTTGTATTTTTAATATTTTTTGAAAATACAAAAATACTTGAAAATTCGGAAAAAATAACATTTGAGGCCACAAAAATACACAAAAATAGTCAATATTTTTCTTTTAAATCCCTTTTCATGTTGACCATCGCAAATTTGAAAAATCCAATTCAGGGTCATGTTTTCCTTCATGAGCATAATCTCGAATTGGGCCTAAAAAAAATTCAATTTGAGTCAATTTATTTTCATTTTTTTCACTTTTAGGAGTTGTGACATTGTCCTCTAGTAGGTTAAATTTTTATCTTGGCCCAATTGTACCCAGAATGACTCAATTTTACAAAAGGGACTTAGTTGAATTTTGTATTTTTTTAGCCACAAGAAATGAGCTTAAATTTGACGAGCGATTAAACTAGACATGAGGTGAATTTCGATCAAGTATAGGGGAGGTGTGTTGAAAATTGTGTGGAGATTTGGACTTAAAGAAATATTTCTCCAGGGATTGAATTATAAATACTTTAAATCTTAGGGACTAGAGTGCAAATACCTAACGTTTGATGGATAATTTTGTAAATAATTAAAAGAAGAGTTAATAGAGAAATTAGAATAGAAAAAGGAAGATGGATAAGAGGAGATAGAGAAGGGAAGATGGAAAAAAGGAGATGGAGAAGAGGACGGAGAAAATAAGATGGGAATAGAGAAGAAAAAATGTATATGAAAAGAGTTACTGGAGAAATTAGAATGGGAGATAGATGAATATGCTATAAGAGGAGGAATAAGGGAGCTTGAAAAGATTATTTTTTTTTTAAGAGAAAATTTTGGATGTTTCATAGGATTTTGGAAGATTGAAGAAAAATTAGAGAGGAAAAAAAATCAAATAGAGAGAGAATTCTCTTTCAAAAGAGAATCATAAATATAGTGGGAGTTTAAGGCCAGGCGTTTCCATCACAAATTCCTTCAACGATCAACACAAGTCACAAGTTCATCCCCGTCGTTCAAACCGCAATTTTAATCTACAAGGTAATACGAGATCCGAATTTGGCAATCAAATCCATCAAATCAGGTAACGATCCTAACTATTAAAATCTTTGAGAATTTCGTTGCATAAATAAATTGATTTAAATTTCAATTATGTCATATCATATTCGTATATCTTCGTATTCACATATCTTTATTTATTGCAATTTTCTACATTTTTCGCTTAAAAGATCCGAATATCAGATTGCGGTAAGCTCTGCCTCCTACTCGGGGTGTAAAGATCTCCTGTATTTCATCTCTGTATTTTAATTTCCACGTTATAACCCCAGAATTGGTAGGTCAAGCCACCTGCTGAAGGTCATAACACTGCATAGAAACCGTTAACTCATTCCCTCTATCTGGTTTCAGGGAATTTTAATGTTTATCTTTATTTATTACAATTTTCTGTATTTATTGCTTAAAAGATCCGAACCCCATATTGCGGTAGGTTCTACCTCCTATTTGGTAATGTAAAGATCTCCTGTACTTTATCTATTGTACTTTGATTTCCACATTATCAAACCCCAGAATTGGTAGGTTGAGCCATATACTGGAGGTCGCAACACTGCACAGAAGTCATTAACTCATTCCCTCTTTCCGGTTTCAGGGAATTTTAATACTTATCTTTATTTATTGCAATTTTCTACATTTATCGCTTAAAAAATCCGAACCTCAGATTGTGATAGGCTTTACCCCCTACTTGATGGTGTAAAGATCTTTTATATTTCATCTCTTGTACGTTAATTTCTGCATTATCAAACCCTAAAATTGGTAGGTCGAGCCACCTGCTAGAGGTCATAACACTGCACAGAAGTTGTTAACACACTCCCTCTTTTCCGGTTTCAGGGAATTTTAATACTTATCTTTATTTATTGCAATTTTTTGTATCCATCGCTTAAAAGATCCAAACCTGGATCTCGGTAGGCTTTGCCCCCTACTTGGTGGTGTAAAGATCTTTTGTATTCCATCTTTTGTATTTTGATTTTCGCATTATCAAACTCTAGAATTGGTAAGCCAAGCCACCTACTGGAGATCGTAACACTGCACAGAATCCGTATGTCATATTCGTATATCCCACGTCATCATGTCATATTTTATGCCATGTCATTTTTTGCCACGTCATTTTATGTCATGTTGTTGACACTTTTTTTAGCGCATTTTTATTTTAAAAATTCATTTTAAAGTTAATAATAAATTGAAAATAGTATAACTTTGGAGACTTCAGCAAGCCTAGGGAACCAATTTTAACAAAAAATAATTATCCTTATTTTTCGTATTTTTCTGCTTTTTATTTTCAAAAATTCATAAAAAATCCATAAAAAGTGAGAAAATTGAAAATCAACTTTGGGGACCTAGGCTAAGCCTAGGGAACCAATTTTGAACCTAGAATAATTTAGTTATCCTTCCAATTTTTCTCATTTCTATTTTCAAAAATTCGAAATTAATAAAAAGCGAGAAAATTGAACCAAATCAACTTTGGGGACCTCGGCTAACCCTAGGGAACCAATTTTGAACCAAAAAATAATTTTCCTTATTTTTTTGCATTTTTAATATTTTTCAGAAATTATAAAAATACCAAAAAATTAAAAAAATAGAATTTGAAGCCAGAAAATCACCAAAAAATAGTCAATATTTTTAATTTGATTTTATCTTCATTTTTGGTGAATAAATTTAGAAAAATAAAGGCTGGAATCTAGGGTTTCTTTGTTAATTTCATTTTTTAGAATATTTAAATAATTCTAGAAATTCCATTTTAGCTCTGTAATTTTCCAAATTTACTTTTTTAGAGTCGTGTCATCCTCCTCTATCATTCAAATTAAAATCAAGTCCAAAAGCCCCCCAAATCGTCCAATTTCGCTAAAAGGGCCAAAATGCAATTTCTGATTTTTCAAATTAGTCCCTAAAATCACTAAAAATGAAATTAAAAATTTTCTAGGGACTGAATTGAAAATAGGGCGACGTCACCCCCTAGATTTTGACCTTCTGAATCCAATGGTGGCAATAATTTTTGCAAAAAAGGACCCTAAGACTTTGGATTTTGCAAAATGGGCCTTCAGGTCAAATTGAAAATTGGGATTTTATACCAATCCTTAAGGAAATTGGCGTGAAAATCCATTTTTTTAATAGATTCGATGCTCAGGAATCCAATTTCGCGATTTAATTTGTTTAATTTTGACGTTTTGAGGGGTATTTTAATCGAATTCGATCAACCGGGTCAATCGGGTCGGGTTGTATCCGACCCGACGACCCGGTCAACCGTCCGAAGTCAACAAACCCGGATCTTCTTCTTCCTCGTCGCGCGAAATGGAGTTCAAATTGGGCAAATCTCAACCGAGAAGATTGGACGGGATTCTGAGAGATTTGGGGGAAGTTGAACGAAGATTCGAGCTGAACTAGAACGAGACGATCTCGGGGAGTGGGAGGGGGCAAAAAAATCGAGCTTAAAAGGAGAACGAGAGGGTGAAAAAGGGGACTTTTTGGCCGAAGAGAATCGGGGGCTGCAACTAAGAAATTCGAGCAATAGAGAGTGGATCAAACTTTGAAACAGGTTCGAGAAGGTTGCTGGAGTCCAGGAGATTCGGCCCGCACTAGTTTTCAGCGTTCGTCGTTGCCTAAGACGGTAAGTCATAAGCTCGAGCTCGAGCTCTGTGCTCTAATGGCGAATCTTTAATTTGGCTGCAATTCTTGCCTTTTTTGTGTGCATTTTACTCCTGATGCCCTTCTGACCCCATTCGTACCTTCGTTTTGCATTGACGCTGCGTGAAAACCCCGATCTGAGCTTTAAACCCTAGCTTGTTCTGTTGCGACCTGGTTAGAGCAATCTGGCGATTTAGGGTTTAATCAAGACACCAGGTAAGTCTCCTGAACCCTCTGTGATGCTCCAAGTCAAAGTAATTGAATGGTTATGCTCTGTACTGTGTGGTTGAACCGCCATGGATGCGCACTGTGAATGCTTCGATTAACCCGTCTTAGCCGTTAGATCTTGGTGTGACTCTGATGTATTGATCTGGAGATGGATGTGAGTCGGCCGGCGGTGGAGGTAGCTTAATCGGAGTAAAATTTACCGTTAGATTTTCGCCGGCGAATGACAGCCGTCCGTCCGGTCGCGGCTGGAGGTTGAAGACAGAGTCCAGTCAGCTTTCGCTGACTCGGTCAAATCCTATGTGGCGCTGACGTGGCATTACATGTCAGACGCCACGTAGGATCAGCCATATGAACCTTCTTCAAGTAATAGCCAAGATCGGACGGACAGGGGGATGCCAAGTGTCGCGATCTCGGGTTCTCTGTTAATAAAGATTTTGATTCAAATTATTTAATCTGAAATAATGGACGTCAGATCGGAGCTGCCAGGTTAGATCTCGGCCGTAGGTTCCTTTAGGCAGATCAGACGATTGAAGGCGAGCCACGTGGAGAAATTTTGACCGTAGGATTAGAGTTAAGTCAGAAAAGGAAAATAGAATAAAAATTCAAAAAAATCGAAAATAAAAATTAATCTTCCTAAGACTACGTCGTTTTAGCTTGTTAGTTTTGAGCTTCGGGCCGGGTCGTTTAGTGGGCCGGGTCCATTTGACCCGGTCCGTAAAACAAAATAAAAAATAAGAAATAATAATAACAAAATGAAAATTTCAGAAAATCAAATAAAAGATAATAAAAAAGAAAATCAATGCGGCGTCGTTTTGGAGTCGGGCCTAGAGTTTAAGTTTGGGCCTTCGGGCCGGTTCTTCAGATGGGTAGGGTCAACCCGACCCGGTCCGAAGAAAAAAAAATATATTAGAAAACAATAAAAAATAAACAATAAAAAATAATAATAAACAAATAATATAAAATAAAAATACAAAAATAGAATAAAAAAATAATAAAAAAAATTCTAAAAAATCTTATAAAAATTTAGAAATTCGGGAATTATAAGAAAATAAATAAAATAATAAAAAAAAAATCATAGAAATTTTACAAAATTCATAAAATTGTTAAAAAAACAAGTGAAAATTTTAGAAAAAATAGGAAAAATATTAGAAAATAGGATATAATAATAGAAAAATCCTAAAAATCATAAAAAAATTTTCGAAAAAAATTCTAAAAAATAAATAATGTCCAAAAATAGGGAAAATTCAGAAAAATCACAAAAAATTCTAAAAAATGTCCAAAAATGGGAAATTCCCAGAAAGTCTTAGAAAACCCTAAAAAATGAAAAAAAAAATATTAGAAATAAAAAATATGGAAAATATTCTAAATAATTGGAAAAATCCCAAGAATCATAGGAAAATCCTCAAAAAAAATGTCCAAAAATAGGGAAAATCATTAGAAAATTCTTAGAAAGTCTAAAAAATTCCAGAAAAATTACAAAAAATTCGGAAAAATCGTAGGAACTCCTTAAAATCGTGAAAATTAGGGAAAAACCACATTCAACTGGTTTGACCTAATTTCACATTTCTGGCTTCCCGAACCTTCTAAAATGACCATTCTGCCCTTCTGATCAATTCGACCCAAATCATTCAAACCATCCCAAATCATCTTCAAACCTAATTGATGTATTTTCCAGACTTCTAGGACTCCCCTCTGTTTTGTATTTGACTTGACGTGATATGTTTGCTTTCTGATTTGACTTTCTTGATTGTGCATTTATTTTTCTGGTTGTGATTGATAGGATAGATAATCCCACCTGCATAAACTCCTTAGATTAGGAAATCACTCAACTTAGGTACCGAAAGGGCGTTGATGGCAATATCGACGTAACAAAGTCCCCGAACCTAGATCTCTGGTTTTCGTAGGATCGAACGATATCTCCCAATCGTTCGATAGGGTTTCCAGTCATACCCTCCAATAAATGATTGGTGGCGACTCCGTTGGCATGCACACTATTCACGTGTCACCTGACCACACCAAGGTCGGTCTCGATCTGAAATTTCCTGACGCGATTTGGTATGGGCTTGGGAGAGCCCGAGCTGAGCCCAAATACCCAATGGGCCTAGCAATCCATTAGCTCCCTCGGGATTCCAGAAAATCTCGGGAGGGTCGCGACACATGTCATTTGAATTTTTTAGATTCGCATTTAATTTATACAATTGCATTTTAGAGTTATTTTATACATTGCATATAGTATAACTTTTTATGCATTCATAAAGAAAGAACGAAAACTAACAAAAAAGAAATATCTTGTGTAGCGCATGTTCTCTGATCTTACTTGATTTCTGGATGTTATAATATGATTTTTCATGAAATAAAATGGTATCGAAAGGACGTTAGAATAATCTAGCGTAATCAAGTCATCAAACTTTGAATTTCTGGTTCCTAGAAGTAATTTAGTTCTCCTGCCAATTTACTCAAGTTTCTAATCGACCTACCAGGAACAATTAGTGGCGACTCCAGATTAAATAAATTTTATATGAAAAGAACCAAAGTTGCGATTCGGTAGGACTTAAGAGGGTCCGAATTAGGTTAATTAATTAACCTGATAATCCGTTAACCTGAAAATTTCCCAAATCGAATTTTTTATGTCACGACAGGCCCTAGTCAAGGCGCAGCCGTCTCTCACTAGCCTCACTTGGGGCAAGGGTCTCCTCCTCGCAACAAGTGAGGCCGGTCTCCTTGCCTATGGCTGGCCCTCTAGGGACATCGACGTTGGCTGGCGGTCGGCCAGTAGCGAAAAGGAAAGAAAAAATAGCAAAAGAAAAAAGAAAAAAAGAAAAAAATTCAAAAAAGTAAAAAAAGAAAATATCCTTAACCACTATGAAGGTCAAGCCCAGTCACAATCACTTTTAGGCCATTATTTAAAATAAGATTTACTTTAAACTTTTATTAAGACAATAAGATCACTTTAAATCCTTACGGTGCAATTCATGCTATTATTTGAGATTTTTTTTTAATTAAAAGTTTTTGAGAAAATTTTTAAAATGGCCCAAAGTCCTCTTAGTTTCTCAAATAAGGCCCAAATGAACCTTATTTCAAATAAAAATCTGAAATACTTTTATTTTCTCAAATAAAATATGAAGTGAATGTTATTTCAAATAAAGACCTAAAGTGACTATAAAATTTTAAAAAAGAGCATGATTTTAAGGTTATTTTCATTTTTTTTCCTTATTTTTTTTTTATTTTTTATTAATTTTTTTATTAATTTTTTTTTAAGAGCACACATAGGTAGGAGGACCCCTCCCACTTGTGGCCATTGGTGGGGGGTCGACGAGGGTGGTAAAGGTCGGTGGGGTTGATGGCACTTCAGCGAGGGCCAGGAAGCACTTGCCAAAATGGGAAGAGGGTTAGGCCCTCTCTCGAATTTGGATGATAGTTGTCGGCCCCCGCCATGACCAGGGGAGCGTTGACGATCGCGCCCAGATTCAGGAGAGGGCTCGACCCTCTTCTTGGTCCTTGTAGGTGGGAGGATTGCCAACCCTCTCGCTTGCGTGTGAGGCTGGTTTTTATTTAAAAAAAAAAGGAAAAAAATATAAAAAATCGAAAAAAAAATTTAAAATTGAAAATGATGAAAATGCCCTTTATGTTAGGCCTTTTTTGAAATTCTATGATTACTTTGAGCCTTTATTTGAAACATATCATGTCTCTTTAGGTTTTTATTTAAAATAAAGTTTATTTAGAGTTTTTATTTGAAAAAAATAAGAGGACTTCGTGTTATCGTTTGGAATTTTTTCCAAAGTTTTTGGCGTTGCAGTTTGTCATCTTCCTTCCCTGCGTTACAACACGTGTTGGCTGACGTGTATGCCTGCGAGTGCGATTTTGGCTTCTCCTTTCCTCGCAATTTGAACGCGATCCTTCCTGACTCGGGTCGAGAACGATTTTTTTTCTCGGCTGGGATTGCAGGAGAGCCCTAATCGCCGTGTCTGACCTTTTTCCATCTCCGTCGTCTCCGATTGAGGTCGACTTTGGCAACAAGCACGGCGAGCCCAAAGCGTTGAGAGGAGAGAAATGAACCCCCAAAATCTCGATCTCAGGTAGTTGTGCTCCCTCCCACCACCTCTCCCTCGCGAATTGTGGTGTCATTCCTTTCGGAAATCTGCTCTAGGATCATTCTTTCTTGTTATTGTTTCGCGCATGTTTGCCATTTGTGTGGAACTAAATGCTGGGCCAAAAGGAATGCACTTTGATGTTGTCGGATATATCATACCAATCATCTGCTTGTGACGGCCTACGCCTTACAGTGTTCGCGATATGCTTAATTTGTAGTTTCCTCAGCGATCGATTTGCGGATTGCAATTAGCTCAATGGTTATCTTGTGGGGAATCGATTGTCAGATTTTTCCCATGGTTGCTTCTGAATATCCAATGGACAGCAAAGATCACTTACCTATGGAAGCGAAGAAGATGTTACAGTCATTGGCTTCGGAGTGGGATGATGTGCTCGATTCAAATGCATTACAGGTGATCCCACTTAAGGGTGCCATGACAAATCAAGTCTTCCAAATAAAGTGGCCGACCGAGGGAGTGCCGCGAAAGGTCCTAGCTAGGATTTATGGTGAGGGCGTTGAAGTGTTCTTTGACAGGGACAATGAGATCCGGACTTTTGAGTTTATGTCTAAGCATGGGCAGGGGCCTCGTCTGTTGGGTAGGTTCTCTAATGGGCGAGTTGAAGAGTTCATCCATGCACGGGTAATTCTCTTCCCCATTTTGGAGGATTCTTGGGCATTCAACATAGGAAGGAACGCATTATCATGGTCCTCAGAGACTTAAGACGATGTTGAGGAGGCTAGTTATAGGATTGAGGATTTGGAGTTCTGATGCACTGATGGGATCTTTTTATAGATGGATGTAAGAAGTGCTTAACTGTTATTAGAGAATCAACACGTCGGTTATATGTTAAGGTCAGATATTTTCTGTTAGCTTTAGAGTCTTCACTGGTGTTTCCGTAACATAATTATTGGCCAATTATTTAGATTGTTACACAGATTAAGATACTTGGGGTTGCATGCAAAACACGAAGCACCTTTATTCCTCACAGGACATGTCATGGGAAGAATTTGAGTCCAGGAGTGCTCTGCTTGGGCATCACTTCTTTTTACCATCATGCTGATGAATGATTCTCGAACAGTAATATTCTTAAAATCATAAGGACAGATCTGGGTAGTTCCATGTTATTCATTAGCACGGCAAAAGGTTTTCTTGTGTCACTTGTTAATTGCTGTGAAGTCGCTGTTTGGGAAATCTGGTGCATATTATTTATCACCTACATCAGAGGTGTGTAAATGGTACTCTTTGCCAAGTTGATATCAAGAGAACGTTGACAGAATAATCTTCTTTAAAATATCTTGATCTTATTATTTGTATGTAACAACAAGAATTAAAAACTAAGCTCCTAAATCTGTGGATTACAGACACTTTCAGCTCCGGATCTGCGTGACTCTGAAATTTCTGCTCGTATAGCGGCTAAAATGAGGGAGTTCCATTCTCTGGATATGCCTGGTCCAAAGAATGCTGTTCTCTGGGATAGACTAAGGTATTCATTTCTCTTGTCGCCTAAAAGAGTAGTTCAGTTCTTTTCTTGTAACTCATGTCTTTGGGGAAGAGGAAGTATGACTACTTTATGTGTCTCACTCATATGTGATTTCTATTTCAAGACCTAGCTAGAATAAATTCTGACTTTGACATCAAGAATGTCAATGGAAAGAAAGTGATCATCCATGCCCTTGTTTATGTTCCAGAAAGTGGCTAAAGACGGCCAAGGATATGGCTACTTCAGAAGAAGCAGAGGCTGTAAACTTGGATACCATTGAGGTTGAAATTCTTTTGCTGCAAAGGAAGCTGGCAGGGGAGGAACATATAGGATTTTGCCACAACGATTTACAGTATGGTAACATAATGATGGATGAAGACACTAAAGCAATAACCATTATTGTAAGATATTTGCTGCATCCTTCTTTCTATTCATTTCAATGCCGCTATGTAAGTCTGCATTGTGAATACTGAAGTGTCAGTGCAGACGAATAGGCATCACGCTAGTGCACATTATACATAGAAAAATATCTTGTATCTCATCTTTATGTTTTCTGTTCCACTACAACATTGCTTTTTTTCATACAATGAAGAAATTTCCTTAAAATAAGGTCTTCTTGTTCAATTCCCAAATGGAAGCCGAACAGATCAGAAACCTCTGATAAGATCTATTATTCCCATTTTTTTCTCCATCTCTTTCACCTCATCAGGACTATGAATATTCCAGTTATAATCCCATTGCCTTCGATATTGCAAATCATTTCTGTGAGATGGCTGCTGACTATCATTCCGAGACTCCTCATATTTTGGACTATGGAAAATATCCCGGTGAGCAGTTTTTCTTTTGGGTTCTCTGCTGTTGCTCCCTTGGTCATTATCTACCTTAAATAGAAATACTTCTAAAACTACGATCATTTACAGATTTAGAGGAGCGCCGAAGATTTGTACACGTATATATGAGTCATTCAGGTACTGTTCTTTATACTTTCTCTTCACGGATTGTTGCTCTAGGCTTGTGGAAAAAGCATGTTAAGTTGCATTGGACTTTCTGATTTTCCTCCATTTTATTTTGTGTGCATATCTTGTTGAATCTTTTTAGGGCACAGTGAACTAGCTCTTCAACGTTTGGTTAAACAAGTTAATTGACTTACAATCGCTTTCCGCCTGTGTGGGACATGATGCAAAATATGAATCTTAAGATCATCTGGAGTTAATGTTTATCATGATTTCTATTTGAACATGCTGAGTTAATCTTTTAGACTTTGATGTTCGTAAAACTTTGTGCAGGTGATGTGCCAAGTGAGGCTGAGGTAGAGCAGCTGCTCCAAGACATTGAGAAGTATACGCTGGCAAGTCATCTATTTTGGGGCTTGTGGGGAATAATATCGGTAGGTACTTCAATTTTAGCCCTGATTATATCACAAACTTTATGGCTCAGTGGTGTGAATGGCTGTGCCAGTGAGACCAAACATGGTTCTTATTAATGTGAAAGCCCATGTATCCACACGTGGCGAGTAGAGTTTTGACTGTTGATGGCTGCTCTTGAAGCTTATTCAATATGCATGTAGCGCTCTTCTTTCTCATTACAACTATTTCCTGGCCCTCCTCTTTGCTTTTCAGGAGCATGTGAATGAAATCGACTTTGACTATATGGGATATGCAAGGCAGCGGTTTGAACAGTATTGGTCGACGAGACCCATTTTGTTGAGCTCACATGGAACTTCTCCCTCCGATGGTGTGACAGACAGCTAAACGTACCCTCAAGTTCTAAAATTTGCTAATTTTGTTTGCACTATTGTACTTACAAAACCATGCAAAAGTACACCGTCCCAGGTTTTCTGTACAGAAGACATGGTCAGATGAGATTTATTAGGGAGAAAAAAAAAGAAATAAAGACATAGGTGAGGATTTTGCCTGTAAGAAAAATGTCAAATCTCTCTTTTGGCGTTTACTTTGTCAAGAAGTCTTATTCTTAACCGTGGAGGGTATTTAATTTCTGGTTTTCTCGGGTGCTTTGCTGTCGTTCGACCTCCATACATTCAGGTTTGTAACTAACGTATGCCACGTCGTTGCGCTTCTCAGTTCATGTGCAAGAGCAAATTCGATTATCTCGTCGCCTTGCTTTAGCTATTGAGGTAAGATAAATCCATTAGGAACTCCTTTCTGGCCATGGAGATCTGGAATTTTATAGTTAGTGTACGGTTCTCTCTGTTGCCTCTGTGCTGTGCTATGCTTCGTTCTCATCGCTGAGACGCGGAGTCACGGTAGAAAGAAAAACAAAAAGGTTAATATCACAAAAAATTTCAAATTAGTACATTTGTGATATATTTATTCTAAATTATTTTTTATCATAAAAAATCTCAAATTAATACACTTGTGATAAATTTACTTTAAATTATTTTTCGATCCCCAAAAATTTCAAATTGGTCTGTGATAAATTGATTATTTTGATCATCGAAAATTTGGTGTGGTAAATTTGCTTTCGTTAATTTTCATTAAATTGAATTAATATCACGAAAAATCTAAATTGATATGCGTGTGACAAATAGAGGGCAAAACCCCCAAATATGTACATTTAACAATTGTCATGTGTCATTTAACTCAACAATTTGACGATAAAATTTAACGAAAATTATCGAATGGTAAATTTGTTATAGATGTATCAGTTTGAGGTAAATTTGTCAAAGATGTACCAGTTTAGAGTTTTTTATGGCCAAAAAAATAATTTAGAATAAATTTATTATAAATGTATCAGTTTGAGATTTTTCGTCATATTGACCCAAAACAAAACGAAGCAATCGTTTGTCATTGATTTAAGATAAATTTATCGGCCTGTCAAATGCTTGTTAAAACCTTTTTTTATGAGGAAAGCTTACTGGTTTCAATGTCAGGTTTCCAATCATAACAAACATTTGGAAAAAAGTTTCTTTAAAAATGATTCTTTGTGTCTGTTATAAACATCAGTGAACAAAAACACTCTCCTTGTTCAAAAAAAATATTTAGAGATAGACTGTTATTGATAACAAAAAATATTTTTCGTTCACTAATTATTTTAAAAAATAAAGTTATTATTTTCAAAGAAATATTTTTAAATTTATTTGTAAAGTCTGTTTCCAATATGCCATTTAGGGTGTGTTTATTTCATAGAAAACACAAGATTTGAAAAACATTTTTCGAAAAATACTATTTAGTATTGCTTAGAAAAATGAATTGATGTAAATATTTTCATTGCCTATGAAAATAATTAGGGATAAATTGTTATCAATAATGAAAATATTTTTCGTTGATTAATTTTTCTAAAAGATATAATCAATTATTTTGAGAATTGTTTTCAAATATTGAGTTTTTCGTGAAATAAATGTACCATTAGACTTTTACTATTCTCTAATCTGCGATCAGTGAGTAGTGATCCAAAGCCGATCTTTTTCTCATTTCGTTTTGTTAGATTTCTGAAAGAATAATAAGTAAAACAAACTTTCGATCAAGAAAAAAAATGGTGATCACTTGATTTTTAGGGAATTTGTCGATTTTCAGGGGACTTGTCGGCGACGCAGCAACAATTTTATTAAATTATTTTTTAATAGCTTGTAGATTACCCACTTTCCTAGTCTTCTTAAAAAGAATTGCTCTTTTTTTTTTCCCCGTTGGGATTCCGGACTCTTATACGGGACTCTCATGTTATTGCAGGGTGACTCGCTAATTGTTACCACTTGAATTACCAAGAAGTGATTTTGGATTAGTACCTCTCATTTGCATTATTTATCAAAATTTATTATTGTTTAATCTTTTTTATCGACTTTTTCTTATAGTTTCCAACAATGATTTGTGTTATATACCTTAGCTGGGACAATACAATTCCAAATAAAACCAATGTTTGCCGAAGATAGGGGTAATCGGTTCTTGATCCGATCCGATTCCCCTCAGAAATGGAGAACCGGACCGGTGGTCTTGATTTCCAATTTTTCGGAACTGGAAACCTGACCGACTAGGTCGGTCCTATTCTCGGATGATTTCATTGGACCGAAAATATGCAAAAAAAAAATCAGTCCGGTTCAGTTTTCGAGCGATTTCATTGGACCAAAGATATGCCAGAAAAATATTTTTGCTCATGAAAAGCTTGAGAAAGAGACCAGAACACATGAAAATGGTCATCACAAGAGTGAAACCAAGTGGCTTCTCAGCAATTCCCCTTTATAAACATAGACAAACATGGCCTGAAACAAGGAATAGAGGAACAGATTAGCAGGAGGATCAACTCATTTTCTCGAGCTTTGGAATAGTCTAGGGCCGAGGTTACATAAACTAGACAAAACCTGATTCACAAAACTCAAAACGGGCAATCTGGTTCGGTCTTGAGCCCTTAGAACCGGACTGCCGGTTACCGTTTCTAATTTTAAAAATCGCGAATTGGCTACTGTCCCCGTTAGGTCCGGTCTTACCGATTTGCCAGCTGAAAGTACCGTGAGCGTCCTAATAACAGCCCGGTCTGCTACAATTGTGGAAAAAAATCAATCCATTCACCTTTTTTTTTATTTACTGGGAAAAAAAAATAAAAATCTGTGGATTCCGGCGACGCAGAAGTCGACACGTAACCCGCCTAATGTCCACTCGAACGTCGAGCGAACCCCAGACGCAGCATGCCACTCTGCCTCTGAGGAAATCTACAAGTGGAGCTTAAGAAACGAAGGAGGGAAAAATCTTGCGACTCTCGGACCAGAGCCCAGCCCCACAGAAGCTGAAGGGGCATTTTCCGTGTGAATTTTGTGGTTGGAGACGTGAAATCATGGGCTGCGCCTCCTCCCCAAAAATGCTATTTCACGACCCCCGAATAACAAAGCCGGCCTGACCTAAAGTCTGTACAATTCGTTGTGAGAAAAAAATCATTCCATATCTTCGAACTTTACCTTTTTTGGATTTACTGGCTTGGGCAGAAATAAAAAATAAACAATACTCGATGGATTCCGAGGCGACGCAGAATGTCGACACCGTAACCCGCCCATAATATCCACTCGAAGCGTCGAGAGCGAGACCCCAAGATCGCAGAAAAAAGCAAGCGCCACTCTCGCGAGCGATACTTACGATGTAGCACGGGAATGTAGCAAGGGCCTCGAAGAAACCCCGACGGACTAATGATTTACGGGCAACGATTGAAAAATACCGAATCTGCCTGAGCAGATTTTTTTTTTTTTGTGAGGACTCAGCCATGCGAGGCCAGCAGCATGGCGATTCATTTACGTGCATGCCAAGACGATGATCGGTACGAAATCTTTGTATCATTATTATTTTTTTTTTCTTTGGGTCGAATTTGTGTCATTAGTTCACTTGCTTGAATTGGCTAAGTTTAGAGTTTGCTGTTAAACAGATAGACTAATTCTTGTGCTGTGGACTAATTCTTGTGCTCTTCAGTCGACGACGAATACATAATCGTGGGATCAGCCAACATCAATGAGAGGTCTATGGACGGTGCCAGGGATACCGAGATCGCGATGGGAGCATACCAGCCGCATCATCTTGCCGATGAACAACACCGAGCCAGAGGCCAGGTCTACGGCTTCCGGATGTCCTTGTGGCACGAGCACCTGCGCGAACATCACCGCTCCTTCGATCACCCCGAGAGTTTGGAGTGCGTCCAGACGGTGAACCAGATCGCCGATCGCAATTGGAGGCTATACTGCTCGGAGAAACTCGATCGAGACCTGCCGGGCCAATTGCTCAAGTACCCAATTGCAGCAGTTGCTGAGGATGGAAAGGTTGCAGAGCTACCTGGTATGGAGTTTTTTCCAGATACAAAGGCTAAAGTTCTGTGGTGCAAATCACGTGTCCTACCATCACTCCTCACTACATAGAACTAAAATTCAATGCATAATAATTTTTTTTTGTCGATCATAATAATTGTTCACTAGTATAATTATTCAATATGCACTTGTTCTTAAAAAAGATTGATTTATTTATTTCTTTATATATGTCAATGTATTTACATTAAAATTTGCTATTTCAATTTGTACGAGGTTAATGCTGTTGTGTCCATGTCGTTGCAAAACATAATCTAAGTTGGGGATATCACAAATGGCTACTAATTGATTGAGGAGTGGAATTTATGGTAAGAAAGAGCAATGTTGTAGTTTATGGTCAGAGATGATGATAGTTATGTCAACTCCCAAAAAAGGAGAAAGAGGCAAATTAGAATTTGGTGAAAGCATGGTGCTGGGTTGGGTTTGGTTAACTGTTGTGACATTAATTATGAAATAATTTGAGGCATTAAATCTTAATCAAGTCGTATAATCGATTTATCTGGAAGAGAGTTTTAATAGAGATTTATGAGCGATGGGGTCGGATCGTTACAGATTTTATATATATATATAATAATTAGTTAGTCGTGGTGGTGGTGGTGGTGGTGGTAATAATAATAATAATAATTAGTCGCAATAGTGAGGGCTTGCATAGTCCTCATCATTGCTGCCCCACCATCATCCACAATGGCCAACATGGATGGGGGATGGCTGAGGGGGGGTCGCTAAGGCTTGGCAACCACCGCCGAGGCCTAGCTGGGTTGGTTGGCGAGGCCTGGCCGTGGCTAGCTAAGGCCTCGCACCCACGACGAGGCTAACATCACATATCTAGGTGAGGGTACTCCAAGCCCACTCACATCATAAAAATGAGTTACACATAATATATATTAAGAAAGACTAATCTATTTCTAAATTCTTCGTATCCTCATTGCCATAAGAGTACTCAAAGCCCACAAACATCTTCCTTTGCTAATCTCCATTATACTAATCTTCTTCACATCACTTTATTAGGAAGTAAAAAAAGTCGACTTACATGATCTAATGTAGCAAGTTAGTGTGGGAGATGAGGTGGGTGACGTGGAAGCCCCTTCTTCCCCTCTCGTTTTGAAATTATTGGCCAATGAAATGGTGAAGAGAGAGGGAGAGAGATCCAAAAGACATGGATTGGTGATCTTAATCATTAATTTAAGTTTGATACCACGCACTTTTTCTTGGTGGCAAATGGCCCTTTGTCTACGTGGGTTGTCCTTGTCCTTGGTCAATATTGGAACATCCCCTAAATAAGCTCCGACGACAAGCAAAGTAAAATTACTAACCCCTCCTTTGTGTAATTTAGATGAAGTAATTCTAGAATTAGGGTTAAGATATGAATGCTAGAAAAGGTGTAGTTTTTTTTTCCCGAGATAAATGATGGAAAATGTGTGGTTTTTTAAGATAAATTATGCAAATTGCGACGACACCTATGCAGCATGAAGCAAAAGTGTAATTCTCGTTTTGTTTAGTACATTAAGAGAAAAATTATCTAAAAAGTTCTAAACGTATTGTTCAACGGTCAATTCAGTTTTAAATCATTCAATTGTGACAATCCAGTCTTAAACATTTAGAGAATTTGCAAACGTAGTCCTTTCGAGTAGTCCTTTCGACTAATTATACTCGAAATCGCTGACGTGGTTATTAAAGTTGTTATTCCACATCGCTTGACAATGGGTCTTATATGCTTTTCATATTCATACGATCTTCCTCTACCTATCAGTTTAAACTTTTGGGTTGAACTTTCTAATATGGTATCAGAGCCTATTCGAGAACTTTCTAATTCGACTTGCACGTGAGATTATGTAAATTCTCTTTATCTATCAGCTTAAGTTTTTGGGTTGGATTTTCTAAGCTCTAATCACTTAGGGTGCATTTATTAACGAAAAACTCAAAATTTTAAAAAACATTTTCCACAAATAATGGCTTGCATCTCTTACAAAAATAAATGAATGCAAAATATTTTCATCACTCTCAAAAATGGTTAAACATAAGTTATTATCGATAATGAAAACATATACTTAATCATTTTTTGAAAAATATTTTCCAAATCTTGAATAATCCCCAAAACAAACGCCTCAAAAAAAAAAATCTTTCTGCTTCCGAAGAGAATAACCATAGGTGCTTATCAACAATAGTTTCCTTTTATTGATGACGACTCTAAGGACTCCACTTGTCAAGCAGGTATTGCAGCCTCAGCCAAAGATATTAAATTACTTGACTATAAGTACAAGTTCACTGCTAATCAAACCATGGCATTGGCCAAAAAGAAAACTCAATTAACAATAATATGGGGTTAGGCAGCACTCATGGAGTCTGCTTCACCCTAACAAGGAAACTGACATCATCCATGGCCACTCTTTTCTTGGCACTGCCGTGTACAACACCAACACAAGACTTTGTAATTAGTGATTGGATCGCATGAAGTGTTTTTTCTTGGGCTGTCAGAGTATACTAATCAGATGTTCCATCACGATAAGACGCCTATTAAACGATGGTTAGAAAACATGAACCCAGTTTTCTCCACCGATTTTCGGACGGTGACTTGTTCGGCTACGATAGCGAAATGCTGGAGAAGAGTTGCGATTGCTCGAAAGGTTGAATCGATGAGTTACGTAGGCTAATTGGGTATTATGGATTGCTAATTACTTGCTGAGTATTCTTCTAGAGCAATAAATGTCAATAACAATCTCGGGCAGTCACAAGGCGGCTTGGCCATGATTTCCTCCAAGATCAAATTGTGTGATGGCAATTCTCACTCCGCAATAATGGTAACAGATGCGATTTCTTATATGACCCAGATAACGATGTACATTGGAAGGGCCTATCATTCGACAATTCCTTCAAATATTTTTATGCATCGGGAGGATTCATCGACATACTACCATACGAAATTATCAACATTTTATTTGAGCTATTAACCGACTTTTTTCTCAACAGAGTAATTCAATAGCAAAGTTGGGAAATGAAAGGAAAATCAAATAAACTTGGGTAATTCAAATGAAAGTTGGTAATTCGTACTTGTGTTGGTAAACTCTCTCGGAGGAAA
>JAGVVM010002276.1:0-36233 GCA_019149425.1 Psidium friedrichsthalianum
ATAATTCAAAAATATTGAAATACTATTAACAATTATCTATGTCGGCGCTATCTATCCACGTAGGATGATTATATTCATGTCCCTAATTTTCCCATCAAAATTAATCAAATAGACTGAAATTTTTTGGCAATCAGCAAATGTTTATGACTCAATTGGTCCCCAAAAAAAATATTTAGCTGAATTGGTCATATGAATTTTTTTTTGGTTAGAAGAACAGATGTGTCATTTTTTGGTGCATAGGAATTTTTTTTTTTAATTTACCCTTTGAAGTCCAGCATGGCTCCTGCTTAACGATAATGCAATTTGTTGACTCTAGTGACTCGAGTTTAGATTCTAAATTTTGTATATTTAAATGATATTATTTATGCACATTTTTTTTTCCAAGAATCGATTTATATCGAATCAATATGCATGTCAACTCAAGGATGGGGCCCGCAAGCCAACCGCCATTTGACGGTTCTACGTCCACACGGACAGACGAACAACCTGTCGACCGAATTTTCTATCGCCCGAGGATGGCTTTTTTTTTTTTCCATCCCCGAAGTACTGGTGTGCCCTCAAGGATTAGTCCCAAAACGAAACCGTCGTGATTGAAGACAATGCACAGGGGGGCCCCTATACAGGACAAGGCTCGTCCTTTTCACAACCTTCTGCTGTCCTCGCGAGTTCTGTTGGGGTGACTTTAGATGATAATCACGGGGCTTTGTTGGACACTGGACCTGCCCTGTTCTCCATATCAAACAGAAACCAAAAAGAGGGGGAAAAGAAAGGGGGAAGGGGGAAAAAAAGGGGAGGGAAAAAAAAGAGGGAGGGGGGGAAAGAGGGGAAGAAAAGGGAGGGGGGGGGAAAAAGAAAGGGAAAGGGGAAAGGAAGGAAGGCTCGTCCTTTTAAAAAAATTCTGCTCGTCCTCGCGAGTTTCGTGTTGGGGTGACTTTAGATTATCATCACAGGGGCCTTTTTTGGACAACACTCCAAGTGGACCTCTTCTCTGCTCTCTCTTCTTGCCCTTCCTTTTCTGTCTCCTCTCTCTACTCTTCTCTTCCCTCTGCTCTCTTTCTCCTTCCTTCTTTTCTTTTTTTCCCTTTGTTTCTCTTCCATAATCTTTTCCACATATGCAACAACTGAGGAGGAAATTGCGTTCGATCAGCACCTTACCATCAACTGTTTTACCAGGAAATTTACCGCCCATGCAAGGAACTCTCCACGGGAGCCTTTCGATTTGAAGGGCGCTCTGCAAATCGCTGCATCAAGTGAAGTTGCACAAAAGAGATGACAAACCGGCCCTTTGCATGTCATGTATCATGAAACTGACGGGAATCCGCATACACTTGTTAGCATATATAACTTCTCTAGTTTTTTAACCAAGTAAAAACAAACACTTATACACTGACTACCTAGGATTTCAAATCACCCGCTTATTTTCGCTACTGCCGAAGTTCACCATGAAAGCTGTCAATACGTAGTTGAAGCGTGCCACCAGGTGATTGTGCCTTGAATAAACCGGCTATAGAACCATAATAATCACAGCTCCGCTCAAAGCCGCAAGTTCCCGAACATGTCAAAACATGGAATCGTTTCCACCAAGGGAACCGAGTTTGCAAAACCATGTCTACGCAAAAATACCCTCTTGTAATAGATGGCTTCCACAACAATTATTCGAAGGCAAGACAGAACATGGCTCTTTAGATTGAAATAGAAGGATTCTTGGTTGAAAACCGAAGAATCAGGCCATGGGACTTTCGAAACATGCTGAGCCTTCTTGGGCTAGTCCCAATTAACTAGACCGCACATTCTTGTATGCGCACTGCACCTTTCAGGTACATTATCATCCGATAATTTATGAGACATAATTCATTGAAAACAGCCTGGATCCATCCCCATTCCATCATAGTTTCCCACCATGCAGCCTAGATAGCAGCCCTTTTGTTTTGGCTGGAAGACATGAACCCATCAAATAGTAAAGTTGTTGACGTATATCTTCTGCTTCTTGACGACCTCAAATACCTAAGAGAATTCAACCAAATAATGACAAATAGTTAGGAAGGCCTTGAAATCAATTAAATACAGCACAAACAAGGAAATCTTTCTCAAACAAGAAAAAGCACACAAAAATGAGTAATCCACCATCTTATAGTACTTCCTTTACCATGGCGCTTCACCCGGAATAAAATATCTAAATGGAATGAAAGCACTGAAAACTCATTACATTTAAGGATAGGCACTAATACAATACATGGCATTCACACAATCACCAAGCATCACCATCCTGTCAAATTTGATCCTGGGGATCCTATCTCTGCATGCTATAATACTGAGGAGCCAGCTCAGTTAAACCACAAGTAATCAATTCTGGTTTATGTTGCGAATGTACTTGTGGATTAGTTTGAACCCATTCATTGAAGATAATGCACTCTGGTTTTGTCCGAAATAGCACAGAAGATGGATGGATCTGCACCACCTGACCACTTGCCAAAGCCTATTTTCCACACCAAATATGTTATATTAGGAAACGGCGTCTATCAGAGAACTGGAAAGAAGATGTTGATCAAAAGTTGGATCTATGTTAACATCTTAAAGATAATAGGAGCGGTCCCAAATCAGCAGCCAGCACCTGTAATGAACCTTCTGGCTGCTTCAAAGCTGCATTGAGGAAAAGGAAGCGGCAAGGCATCTCCGAAACTGAACCATGTCATCTCACAGGAAGCAATGTGAAGCCCCATTTGCTCTACATGTCCCTGAATCTGTCTGTATGACATTAAAAAAAAAAAATACATAGTTGGAGGATCAATAATGCTTGTTCAAAGAAATATCGAGAAGCAAAGGCACCATGCAAAAGTTCATAGACAACCTGTGAATGTCACGTGCATGTCTAAGGGACCTGCAATTGATAAAATTTTCTTTGCACCATTTTTTGAGAACCTTATCATCTTTTGTTACTTTGACCGCTCTTCCTCTTCTCTGAGAACTCATCAGCTGCTCGAAATACATTAATCAAGGTGATGTGGTCACCCTCTGCACTTGAAAAGCATTTCATTGCAGTTCTTGCCTGGCCCGACAAAGATTAGTCAGCTCTCCAATTACATAAAAAGTAATGGAAGTCCATGAGGTGCAACCAAACAAAACAATTCAACAATCAACCAGCCAGAATGGTCGTTTCAGAAAGAGCCCAACAAACAAGACTAAAACAGACCAAAGAGCCTATCAATATATTTTCTGCTTATTGGAGATTAATGAAGCAATTGCCCACTGAAGGTCTTGAACACGTCATTATCACAGTTGAACTCACAGTTAAGGATATTGGACATTCATGAACTCACAAATCCTGCATGATAACACTGCAGGCACATACTTATATGTGTGTGTGTGTGTAGCCACATTTTTGTTACAACATACCTAGCTAATCCTTTGAAGTAAGGGTGTGTTTGGTTCAGCATTTGGAAAGGGCTTTAAGGCTCTAAAGTCCTTCGGCCAGATGCAAATAGCATTTGATTCGCGTTTTGCTCAACTAAAGGCTCCTAAAGGCCTTAAGCCCAAGAGCTACTTTGGAAAGTTGCATTTCCGGAATGCAACTACAATTTTTTATTTTTCTTTTCTTTTTTTCTTTTCTCCTTCCTCCTCCTTCCTCTGCTTGCTTCCTCCTTCCTCTGCCAACCACGGACCTCAGTGATGGCGGCTGCCACACTATCAACCATCACATGCGGGCCGGTGAGCTTGAGGCTCAGCGACGCGAGCCTCAGCCTTACCGGATTTGGCCTCGCTTAGGTAGTGAGGCTCACCTCGCCGGATCTGGCTCGACCAGGCTCAGCCTCGAGCCAAATCCAACAAGGCTTGGTCTCACTCGAGGCCGGCGAGGCTCGGCCTCAACTCGCCAGCCTCTAACAAGGTTGGGGCAAAGCCAAGCCTAGCTGTGGCCAGCGACAGGCTGAGAAGAAATTAGCGAAGGAAGAAGGGCAAAAAAAATTTTAAGAAAGTAATTAAAAAATAAAATAATTAAAAAAAATTGTTCGAAAAATAAAAAATAATTAAAAAATTGAATTAAGGATATTTTTTACCATATGGCATTTACGTCTAAGTTGCTTTCTAATTTGTTTGTAAAATACACTTTACCAAACACCATTTGCATTTCAGAAATACCCTTTAGCCCAAAGGTATGTGCATATGGCCTTGCAAGTATCAGTTCATAACTTACCTCTTCTAACTTCTCTCGAGGGGCATAAAATATGGACTCTACCGAAAGCATTGCAACTGTAATCAACATTTCCTCCAGGCAGTTGAACTGACTAGCCTGGATGAGTGCCTTTGAATAAATGGGATCTAGGGGAAGCCGAGCCATCTGGTGCCCCAATGGATTTGATATTTTACAGTCTTCTGTTAGAGCACCCAGCAAATATAACTGCTCCAACGATTTCACAATAGCTGCCCTGATCAAAAGCTTACAGGTGTCATTACCCCAGCAACATATACAGAGAGTAGCAGGTAATGCAAGGACGCCCCATCATAACCCATTTTATGTCACATATCTTCATTATAAATTATCAGCCAATTTGACCTGATGAAGTATCAATACAAGAGAAGCACCATAACAAATTCATGTGGGAACAGATGTTGCTTAAAAAGTTCAAAGACTTTTACCAAATTTTCCAGGTTTTTCCATCAGAAAAATGGGGAAAATGAAGGTGAAATAGAAAATTTCTCTGGCAAAAGAGAGAGGGTGTGGGAAATGAAGGATAATTGTCCTTTGACAATTTACGCCAAATTAGATGATTGATAAGGATGAATCCAACAAAACTAGATTGAATCACATTAACAAGGCTAAAGAAAGATGACACGTCCACGGCCTAGTAGACACACTTAACTATGCACAATAGAGTAAATGATAAAGCAATGAGATCTCTCAGGGAATAACCTTGGTGGTTTTTCGATAAAGTCAAACCCAATAACATCATCCACACCCAAAGCCATGAGTTGCAAAACAACATTTGAAAGATTGCATCTCTTAATCTCAGGCTTTGTCGAATCCTCAAGTTTCTCAAATTCACTTTCTGGGTAGAGGCGGAAACACTTCCCAGGTCCTTCACGCCCTGCTCGTCCACTGCAGTAGCAAGGTTTTAGTCTATTAACATGAGATTTTTTTTTTTTTATATGAAGCTCCAAAATGAATGGTTGAATAGACACAAGATCCAACAACACAGAAATGATACAACAACTCCCCGTTATCATGTTTTTTGCTCATTAAAAAAAAAAGTAACCATGCAAACATTGAATGCAAATTCAACTCTTCAGTGCAATCCAAAATCTTCAATTACAAAATAGAAGGCAAAACAGATGAATTTGATTCAAAAAGTCCATGCATGAGCATAAAAACCCCCTTTCATGCCACAAGATACCTCTCCTTAAAAGTTGAAGTTAAATTAAAGAATAGAGACCCCAATTTCTGAACGTTCGCACTGTCTGAAAGTATGCATCCCCAAGGGAATGACGAGAGACTGTCTAACATCCATATGTTGCCATTTTTAGGGCAGAAGATAGCGTATATTTTCAGTCCAGAAAATTTGTAACAGCAACACATTGGGACTTCAATATACTTGTGCATCGAAATGGTATCCCTTCCCCTATTTCTTCTTTGACTGTATTTGAAATGTGATCACACTACAGAAATATAGATTAGAGAATGAGAAGTATAGATTAAAGAACGTTGACTGCAAACTACCTTCTTTGAATTGCCTGAGCCTTGGAAGTTGGTATGACATTAATGATTCCATGCCTTTAGCTGGATCATAAGACCGTGCTTTCACGAATCCAGGGTCTACAACATACTTTATCCCAGGTATTGTCACTGATGTCTCGGCTATATTAGTGGCCAATATAACCTGAAAGGGAGTCCAATTATATTAGTCATAATCATTACGAATATATATTTTCCACAAAACTATTTTAGCTTACCTAATGACAATGATGTCAAAGCAACATTGGCGAATAAACAATACACTAAGAGGAATACAAATACAATTTATCAACAGTTCATAAATCCAAATAGATTGTCTGAGGAAATGAGAGGAAATAAATCATCTTGACCACAAACAGCGTGATGTTATGCTATCACAATATAACTACCACTAGCAACCAGATTCAAAGAGGTTATTAATGTAAGAAACCTACTGTCGACAGCACAAAAGAGTCGTGCTACCAGTCTATATATGTCAAAATTCGAAGATACTGACGATAAAAGCTGAGAAATATCACAAATAATACTTTTTTTATCACTTATCCTACAAATGAAGTAAATAGACGTCAATATCAACTATACTCTCATGCTTCACCATACCAAGGCAAGCAGATGACAAGAAAGATGTGTGGGCAGTTAGGGCTCTCAAAAAGTTTATAAAAAAACGTTGAGGTGACTACTATTAGAGAAAAACATTAAGGTGGCAATGATCTTAAGAAAGGTCCACATGATCCAAAATACAAATCCTTACTTTATAGAAAAGGATTGACTTTAACAGGAGCACTGCACATATAAGAATTGCATTTGAGCAGCTTGGATAGTCACCTTACGAAATCCAGGAGGAGTGGGTGCAAAGACGCGCATTTGTTTCTCGGAGGGAAGAGATGAAAATATAGAAACAGTCCACATATTACGGTTGCCTTCAGGCAACTGCCGTAGTCGCTCCTGAATAAGTCTTTCAACGGATTCAATTTCCTCTTGACCAGTCAAGAAAACAAGGACATCTCCTGGACCCTCCTCCAAATGGATCTGAGTAATGCAAAGCATGTACTTATTCAAATACTGCAAATATTCCAAGCCAACTGATAGGGATCAAACAAGGGACTAGCTCACATGACAATATTTCCAAGGAGAAAACAAATTAGGGAACTTTATCGAGACGTCATTTAAATTAATGACGTTGAGTGAATATACGCACCACATTCTACGTGGATACACTTAAAATGCCTTTTCACAAATCAGGTCAGATGGCAAATTATGTATCCTATCCTCGTACCACGAGGCATAGAATGTTTGGAAAGCCTTCAAAAGGTAACATATATGGAAGCTACAGCAATCAAAACCCAATTAACTAGAAACCCTGAGGAGCTACTCCAGATTCTAGCTTATGAATCATCTATAAAAATTCTACGTTTTTATCTTAAATATGTATAGAGTTTTAACCCAATCATGCTGCATTCTATAGACACTACAACAAAGTTTCTGTTTAGCAAATATTCATTGGAGTTGTACTTATGGCACAACATTGAACAAAAAATCACCAAAACTACTGCATCAAAAGTTAGAGCAATGACGCATCAAAAGTTAGAGCAATGACACATCAACCGTGAACCAAAACATGAACTTCCTAGAATAGGTGGTCATTCCTTTTTACAAAGACATAAAGAAGGCCCAACCAAATAAGGATTAAAAAACAACCTGGAATATAGTAATCAGGGTTGCATCTAAATAATCTGGTTGAGGATGAAGAGTATATAGTATATCCACAGGAAATTGCCGCCCCTGGACATGGACGGCTCTTGCACCACCAAAGTAATCAGAGAAGACACGTGCGTCTAAGCTAGCAGACATAATAATCAACTTCAATGTAGAAAACTGTCTACTTTGGCATTGTTTCATAGTACCAGACCAAGCACCTTGCCCTTTGTCCAAGAGCACACCATCGTTCAACTGCTTATTTTCGGTATTTGGACAACCATTTGCAGATGCGGACCTTTTCTTTTGAACATCTTTCAACAAGCCCAACAGCACATCAGTGTGGACTGTTCTTTCATGAGCTTCATCCACAATAAGCACAGAGTACTTAGAAAGATATGGATCCAACAGTGCTTCCCTGTAGAAGAGCATATCAGCCCCGCATGCAAAGATTGGAATGAATATAAGTTGTTAATTAGGCAGAAGACAAGTTTCACATGACTTCTCTATACTCTGTAATTGGAAGTATGAAATTTCCACTGGTTCAAATTTCCCTTATTTGAAGATCTGAAAAATAAGAACTAGAGCTTTGCTAGACTTCAGACCAATTAGCAAGATATCTAAAACAATTTCAGCTAGTTAGTAGATCTTGTTCCACCTATAGATCTAAAGAAATAAGACCAGTAAGTCTTCTTTTACAATCACATGTAGATTATGAAATCAATTCGGTAAAAATGATTTGACTCATTGGACATGTTAGCGCACTGTAAAATAGCGATGCACCCAACAACTGAATCTTATCGGAATCTTCAATCTTCACGGATAACACACTGGATGTCCCAATTGGAAACTAGTATGGTATTATCACAAGCAGATGTCATGAAACTGACTGAACATATTGCACAAATTATGGGAAAAATAATGGCAGAAACCTAACCTTAGAAGCAAACCATCCGTCATGTACTTGATTCTTGTTGAACCGGATGTCATGTCATCAAATCTGATGGAATACCCGACCCTTTGGCCCAACTCAACTCCAGATTCCTCTGCCACTCTTTTGGCAACAGTAACAGCCGCCACACGCCGTGGTTGAGTAACCCCAACAATTTTCCCAACACGACAGAACCCGGCATTGAATAGAAACTGTGGTATCTCTGGAAAAAAAAAAATGCCAAGGATATAACAACTTCCTTGAGGGGGAAAAAGGAAATAGCAACACAATTATACATGTCCTGCGATTTTCAATGCAAATATGTTGCACCGTGCAACCTTATTCTTTTGAAGTTTCTATGCTTGGATATTGACAGAATAATTAAATACTAAATTATGCCTTCATCTATCAATTTAACCTTTAGAGTAGTTGGTGGTGATCCCACTAAATCTCACAGATATGACTAAACATCATGAAACAAACTTATGACATTGTACTATGTTTTGGACCTAGTTATGACGAAATGTTGTGCAATTTGGTGTTGTATCATAAGAAAATACCTACATGGATACTTACGAGTTGTTTTTCCACTCCCCGTCTCGCCAACGATTATCAAAGTGTCATTGTTTCGCACCTCCTGGATAAGTCGCCTCTCAACTGGGACAAAAAGAAAGCATCGACTGAAACTCAGGCAAACCCACAACCAACTACGGGGATTTATTGGAAACAAACAGCACCAACGGCAGGCCACATTACCTGACGCGATTGGCAGAGACTTCCTCTGTTGCGCGATCTTCTGCCGCCTGCATTCCAGTCAAAAATTCGAGGGCATTCAATTTACCAATTCCCAAGAACAAGCTAAAGAGTTCACGGGCTCTGTTTCCAACCCCTCACATTCACTAAATCCCCAAAACGCCTCGGAGCATCAACACACTAGTCAACCGAGGGTTGATCGCGATTACGGAGACTACTAGCGACAAGTCAGGGATGTAAAGAAGATGAAAAGAGAAGAACCGATTGAAGGAGGGATTTGTTTTGGCATTGTTGGCCACGTTGGTGTGGGAGGGCAATCCATTGAACGGAGGAGGTCGAGTTGCGCCGGCTTCTACGCCTTGAGCCATCGATTCGAGAGAGAAATCTTGTTCCCCAGGCGGAACCCTCGGTTCAGTGTGAACTGCAAACAGCGAAGAATGTACAGGTCTCTGACGAGGAGCAAAATCACATGAACCCCCGAGGTTTTTCCTTTTTCCTTTTTCCTTTTATTTTGGCGGTAAGCATGTATCTATCCATCAATTCTTAATGATTTTCATGTTTTTAATACCTTCTCAAGGTTCAGATTAACTGTAAGTCGTATCACCAATTAGTAACTTTTACACGTAAATAGTAATTTTCTATATGTCTACTTTATGATACATAAGTAATTATCCAAAAGAATAAGTTTTTCGTATTAATAAAAAGCTAAATTTAATATATAAAAAAAAGGCAATTGTATCAATTATTTAGTGTTATCTCTTTGTGTACTTGTAGATTTTGATAATCACTCATGAAATTGAAACAAAAGCTAGTGAGTTAAGGATCAATCAAATATAACTAAATTCCAATGTTATGAGTAAATTTGTCAAATATTTAAAGTAGTAAATGATAGCCACGTAAGTTTGGTAACATATAAACGAAAAACTCTATAATTTCAAAGGTAAGGTTTTAATTTTCCAATTATATATTTATAGCAGCATCATGCAGAGTTTACTAAAATTCAAATATAGGACAATAAATGAAAAAAGCGTCAGAAAAGCCATTTAATCCTAAACCTTTTAATGATGTTAATTTACTTCTAAATCTTTGATCTAGAGCCAATTTAGTGTTTCAAATTAATTTTAGCCAAATATTACTAACGTGGACACGAAATGGCCACACGGCACGACACTAACTAAATTAGCACTATTAAAATGTTCAAGACTAAATTGGAACCAATGCAATAAATTTCGGATTTTTCTTACATTTTTCCCCGACAATAAACACACCAATTAAAATGATTGGCAACCCTGACTATCTGTTATTACCTTTTTCAAATATTTGCAATGACTTTACAATAATGCCATTAAATTTTGACAAACACCAAGAAAATTCAAACATAAATAATCAAATTGTTAATCAACTAGATATTAGCGATCTCAAAGGCATCTTGGTAACTTATCAACACAAACATTTTCCAAAGTACTGGATATCTACTAAAACATTGAACAAATTTACTAAAATGTACTCCTCGCGGATCCCATCCAGCATCCATCAGCAGATGATGACATTAGATAGATCGAAACAAAAGTTAAGAGGACCAAACTGATCGACCATTCAGCAGTTTCATGATGTCATTGCTAGCTTAATCCATGTTTCCCGTAAAAAGCCCCTTTCATGAGCTTTTGAGCCCAACAACATTTGAAACTGCACTTCACATGCCGGCCCGCGTTTTGCATCAAAAGGTAGGTCCAGACTAGCAATCAATGAGGCGAAGCTTGATCCTGAGCCGCTCTCAACACCCATAATCTAGACACGTCCGTTGAAATGATGCAACCATATTCAGATTCTCGGAGACCATAATCCAGAATCCCCCGATCCGGGCGAACAGATGTCCAGCTTCAAGGAGGGACATGTCAGTCTGAATCATACAGTCACAAAGCTTCACCTATCGAGTCCTCTGGAACAATTCATACGAATGAATGTCTGCTTCGGACAATGCTGGCTTCAAGGATTCCCTAACGATTTTGAAATGACGATCATAAACGGCAGTTGCATGTATGTTTTCTCTTAGAGCGACAATTCCTGCTTCCCTGCACAGGCCCTCCAATTCGGCTCCCGTGAGCCGTTCAGTATGTTCTGCTAAATCTCTGAGATCAACATCATTTCCTATTTTCATGTTTCGAGTATGCACACGCAATATCTCATGGCGAGACACCAAATCTGGCGGAGGTACATAGAGCACCTATAAATTTGGAGAGGAAAAGGAAAGGTAATCACGAGCCTGACAAGGCAATCAAATAGAATTAAATGTTCCATCACAGAGTACACACTCCTAAGCTAGACAAAAATTCCTTCAACGGACAAATATAGACTAAATTGCAAATAAATTAAAAAAAAACTGCCCTATATTAGTAATTTAGAATCACCAAAATAGGGGGAGTGGTTGAAGAAACATCATTCCAGAAAAGAATAAAAGCACGAAAATAACTTTTTTTCAAATTTGGAATACTAGATTGAGTTTTAAACAATACTTCAAAGAGTGTTTACTCAAAAGTTGAAACTAAAATTAGCTCAACAAACAACTTATTAGAATTAGAACCATAATTATGTGGAGAATAAGTAAATTGCCAATATTAAGGAATTATATGGCATTATTAGCAAGCTAAAGCCAATCTGGACTCACTCACTTAAGAAAGGTGGATCAGAAGTTCCAATAATAAGCACTTAATAGAGTACATAATCCACAAAGAACTCAGCAGACTTGAGAACAAGGCCGCAGAATTACAGCCTAAAGTCTAGATCAAGAAGCAGTAACATTCCTTACCAAATCAAAACGTCCAGGCCGCATAAGTGCTGCATCAATTGCATCGGGGCGATTTGTAGCAGCTAGCACAATGATTCCCTGCCCATATGAGGTAGCATAAGATGGAAGCTAATCTTAATTTACCATCTATCGAACCCAATAATGCTCACATTTGCTAGTTCTAAACCGTCCATCTCATTCAACAATGTGGATAGCAGCCTCTCTCCAACTACGGCATTGCTGCTTGATTTACCTCCACTGCAAGTACACCAAAATAGAAAAGCCACATGATACGTCCACTTTTATTTGCAATTGCCAACTTTATTGTCCAACAACAAGTCAGATGTCATGGAGAAGAAGATAAGCAGGAAGTCGACAAACATTAAGAACTTTTCACATAGTAGGAGGTTCACCCAAAAATTAAACGAGAAAAGATATGAGGGTATCTTTCGCACAACAAGTTGAAGTAGCACTCCGACCAAAAAAAAAAGAGGTTGAAGTAGCACCCTTCACTCATTCTCGACGTTCATTACATCAACCAATCAATGTGTTCATTGCACTTCAATGCTGGTGATGAACACATGCTTTGTAAGAAAAGACGACTTCTTCCACAATGTACTCAAAGAAAATCTTCCTGGTCTACAAATATATGTGAATATGAGAGCGCCATAGCTCGCATGGAATACCCCAAGAATGATGTTGAATAAACTCACCGCTTGCCTGCCACAACATCAGCCTCATCAAAAAATATGATGCTTGGCGCCGCAAGACGAGCTCTCCTGAAGGTATTCCTCAATAAGGCTTCTCCCTCTCCAACATACATTGAATATAATTCTGCTCCACTGAAATATAAAGTTTGCGAATTCTCAAGATAAAGGAATGTGATAATCACATCAGGAAATCAGAAAAAGAAGGCAGAACATTTAGGCTGGTTACATCCTCTCAACTTTTGGCTAACATAATGGCAAACAAACAGGAGATATTTTGTAGGTTCACAACTTCGATTTGTCAACAGCACACAATCTTGGTTTTTCTAATGACCAGTTTATGGCGTAGCATCATGCTTAGCTAAAGTTAATCGTGTCATAAAGTTGGAATCTATTTCAAAATGATATAAATGGGAAAGTACCCTTATCATCACACTCGCTCTCTCACTCGCTGAAAAAATTAATTGATCAGGCCCTCATACTCTTAGCTTCGTTAAATTAGCAACAGCAATGGCCAAATTCAAGCTCCATTGCAGAATCAAATAATAAAGGATGTACTAACCTCTTATGATAATTGAGTTAGAAGATTTACTAAGATGAATGAGTTAAGAAAGATGCTGAATCTCCAATACAAGTCCTTTGAAGATTTTCGTCTTTAACTCAGATTGAAGATCCAACCATTATGATTCGTAGTTTGACTGACTATGTTGCATAAGCACCTACTTAACTAGTATTTTAAGACAATGCGAGAAATGATACACCCACAGATTCAATTACTTTTCAGTCATCATTCATATAAAAGTAAAAGCAAAAAACATTTTGTTCACATGAACAAAAATATCTTGTCTGAGGGTAGGTTTGCCCATACTGGATGCAACAGCCAATCAATTCTTCGAGCCCACTCAACAGAGTTTCATATTCCACCTTTTTTTGCCCATCATGGCATATGGTAAAGTTAAGCTCCAAACTTGTGAAACAAGAAGCCATTGGAAAGGTGGAAATTTGTTTTATTGCCTAGGGTGAAGGATGGAATTACAAAAATGGCATTTCACCTCTCCTTAAAGTCTCAGAGCATATATAATTTTTCAGGGAGTTGTTGAAGTCAAACCTTAAGGAAAAAAAGGAAGCTTGGGTAGCATGCGCAGCAGCCTTCGCAAGAGTAGTTTTTGAACACCCTGGAGGTCCATGCAAAAGTACTCCACGTATTGGTGATATTCCCAACCTTGAAAAAGCAGCAGAATGTTTGATAGGCCACTCAACAGCTTGCTGAATCTTCCTCTGATCAAAGTTAAGAAGGTATAAAAGTCAAAAAATGGATGACCGAGGCCGGAGCACATAAAAATGAGTTCTCTGACCTTCAATTCCTTATATCCTCCAATATCATCCCATGATACCTTAGGAATTTCCACGGTAACACCTCTTGTTATACTTGGGCCAACAATGGATCTAGCATAGTCCCAATCTTCCATTGTAAGCAAAACTGCCTGCTTTACATCTGAAACCCTTTTAAGAGCAAAAGCAGTTGCCTCACGGCATAAAGCTTCTAAATCAGCTCCAACATATCCATTGCACATTAGAGCAATGGATCTCAAGTCAACAGTAGGATCCAAAGGAACTTTTTTTGTGTAAAGCTGACAATCAAGAAACAAGGAGTCAAACTGCTATATCCACTTTCAGTAAACCTAACATTCAACTAACTTGAACTCACAGCTTTCAGGTTGAAAAATCTGTGCAGCCTTAATAAGATAGTGAAGCAGATGCATCCAGTGTGATCTTGGAAACAGCCTATTAATACAATAATTTTTATGATACCTGGAGAACTTGAAAGCGCTCTTCTTCATTGGGTGTTGTAACTTCTATCTCAACATCAAAACGCCCATACCTTCTAAGTGCAGGGTCAATTGCATCCACTCTGCAAATATGAAAGCAAGTACTGAACGAAGAGAACAACGACCCAAGCAAATGGACAAAATGTTCTTAGGGAACCTCATCAAAATAGTCATCTAGTTGTGATTTTCCATTCTTAGAAAAAAAACTGAAGCAATGCAGATTAGGGTTATTGGCTCTCAGCAACAATGAAAATCACTGAAATTCTTCTCAAAAGCAGGCATAAAAAGTTTCACACTAAGAAGGAACAGCAGAATGGAGGAAATATGGCTTCTCTTTTATAGTCTTCATAATATAATAATCTACGAAAGCTTAAGGTACTAAGTCTAAGGAGGCATGCCAAAAGGGGCCAAGACTGATGATCAGAAGGGCAAAATCTAATATAATCTCATGTTGACACCTGATTTTTAATCACTTTTTCTCTTTTTAAATTCATAAAATAATAATAATAATAAATGAGAAAAATTTAAAAATCAACTTCAGTCTGTCGCGACCAAAAAAGAAAAATCCTAAAAATTTAATGGTGTTTTATTCCCTGGCGTTAAATTAATCCGTGGTTATGTACTGCCTGTAAATTTTTTTTTTTTTTTTTTTTTTGGATTTTTTCTACAGAATCAATATTAGTTACTCATGCTTGTAGTTATATAAGATTGGGTTAAAAGTTGACTAAATTCAAAATATAATATTGTCATTGGTCTGGGTAATACCTATGGTTCTGGAGGACGTTTAATGTGTCATTAATAGTATATATTAATGTGCCATATAAGTTGATTCAATATAAGTCCGTATTAATTTTGGATTTATTGAACCTAATAATCGTGATTAAAAGGTATCACCCATTTTATTTTGACTCATGATAACTAATATTAGCTTAATTATTAAAAATGCGTTATTTTAATTGCCTAATATTATTTTTATATTACTAAATAACTAATATCATGATCGATTAATTTATAGCGTTAATCTTAATAAGTTTAATAATGCCTTATCTATTATCAATGCATTTTAAACTCATTTTATAAACATATAATGGTCAATAACTTATTAATATGTCTAGTTAAATATATCATGACACCTCAAATAATTTAGTACGTCGGTTTAAATTTACTACAAGCATATTATATAACTAGATATATATTAAATCTATGTATATGTCAAAATCATGAATCAACACCTCAAATAACATGTAGTTATTTTAAATATCTATATATACTTTCAAAGTTAAATTGCCCAAAGGCAATTTAAAAATATAGCATTTATATAGTAGACATAATTGGTCATTTTAATTAATATCATGACTAATTATACAAATGCGTTTTAATCTTAATTTGAAAATCTTCTCATAATAAAATTTAATAGTCTAATTCATTTGAAAATAACTGAATCGCAATTTACTATTAAATTGGTTTATAGTTAACCCGAAATGATTAAAAAAAAGGTATCGCCCATTTTAAACAATGAATCAATTATTTAATGCCAGACGTTTAATGTGTCCGTGTAAATAATAGTTCTTCAGAAAATCTTAATGGTTTGTCGGGCAATCACATTGTTTAATAACAAAACTTCCATTAGCCTCACCCGATATTTATTATTTAACCTAATGAATAAGTGTGGAATGGTAGACAAGACGAGATGGACGACAAAGGGACCTCAGCATCTTAAAGACACCACCATTAGAACAAAAGAAGAGAGGACAAATATTAGTGGAGGATGCAGGAGATTATTTTAAAGGAAAAGCATGGAGGAAAGCATCGGGATTAAAAAAAAAGGAGGAGGCAGACGGCCATTTTTTCCTGATGGTACTAGACAAAAGTATGAGGGGGAGGAAAATAAAAAAGAGAAAGAGAGCAACTTGGAGAGGGGTCCTCGGTCAAAAATGACCAGCGGACGGATGAACAGAAAAAAAGAAAAGAAAAAGAAGAGAGCACTGATGCAAAAGGGGGTCGAGCACTAAAAAGAAAGGTGGATGGCACGCGGGGGCACAGGGGGAGAGAGAGCTTCCTCCCGGCTCAGCCTCTACTTCAACCAATAACGGCAAGATTCCTTGAGGGGGGGAAAGAAAAAAATTTCTTCCGGGTGGAGGACGAGAGAAAAATACTCCTCAAGAGGAAGTTCTCCTTCACTTGGCTGTAGAATGAAGGCTTCCATTGAAGTTGTTTATTTGTAAACACTTGGGATTTGGGTTTAACCTAGGTTTGGGAAACACTCGAGTGCGAGAACGATTTGTAAACTCGATTCTCCGATTATTAGTGGATTATTTGCGGTTGGTTCTCTCCGTGGACGTAGGTTCCGACATTCGGACCGAACCACGTACATGATGGTGTCCCTTTTATTATCCTTCATTTAATTTTCTCTGGTGCTTTCGTGTTGACATACATTGTAAGATCCTGGTTAGAGTTTCCGCGGGTATTAAATTACAACAGGGAGGTCGTGGACCGGACGAGGGCTTGGGAGCCATTGAGCATATGCTCAGCGAAAGGAAGCCGAACTCGAGGTTGTTGCCGCCAGAGCACCGTCTCAGTTGACGCCATCCAAGGAAGTAGCCGAGCACTTCAGCCTTCAAAGAAGAGAGATAATTGGTGGATATGAAATTCGCCAAGACTTGCTCCTGCCTCTCAACGTCGTCGACCCTCGAGCGATACCTCCGGATCTGACGTTGAGAGTCCCATCGTGAAGTTTATTTTGGTGCCGTCGAATATGATGGCCTTTGGGGGATACATGCGTCATGGAACGGAGTTGGTAGAGCAATTCTCAGACCTGGAAGTAGCCCAGGACTTCTATGCATGCTTGGACCACCAGCTGAACAAAACCAGTTATTTTGGACGAAGACAAGAGAGACGAAAAAGGAGAAGATTCTTGCTTCGTTTCATTTTTTTTCTTTTCTTTCTTTTCTTACTTTAATTACACGTTGCATGCCACTCATAGAAAATGGTCTTCTATTATTCCTTTATAATAAACAGGAATGGGGAAATAAAAGTCCAGGTTCACAATTGATGCGCGAGGTGCTCCGGCTCATGGCGGCGCACGAGCAAATCCTGGGCAACCCCAAAGTCAGCTCCGCGTCCATGCTGGCAGCATCGGAATTCGGCGACTCGTCAGCTGTTTCCGGTGATGACGACATCTTCTGTTGAGCGGGTAAATCGTATATCGCTTCTTCACATATAGGGAGTTGCGTAGAGATCAGACGAATTGAGGCCACGTGGAGTATGGCAAAAGGAGGTCATTCGGTATTCGTCCTTGTAAGCGAAGGCCAATGTCACTGTGAAGGAAGGAAACAGCGTTCGTAGGTGGAGCTGTCAGACATGGCGATTCATGGAGTCTTGAATTTTCTTGTTCTCACGAGAATCTTTTGCGCTATCTTCTCTGGGCCTCTAAATGGTTGAGTATCTTTCTTTGCCTTTCTCCTTTTCATTCTTTGGATTTTTCCTCCTACGGTTCCGAGACTGATAATTTTCGTAGATAATGATTTTTCTGGTGAATAGCGTTTTTATGGCAATACTTTTCTTAATCCCATTGTAGAGCTCACAGATCTATAGGAATTTCCATTCACTGATCCGAATCACCATGCAACGGACCGTCTAGCATTAACGTTAGCAGTCCACTTGAGAAGAATTAGAGGTTAACAACGCATCATGTACACTAAATATTCACGTGCAGATATTATTCATTCGAAGAAAAGTTCCCATTAGCATGATTGATATCGGTAAAAGTTTAATTTGTGGAATAGGTGGTCAAATCTGAGAGTTGGGTTGCCGATTGAGTTGACTGCACGTGAGGGACTCATTTTTTTGTTAAATAAAAGGTAATAATAATAAAAGTGAACGAATAAACAAGTAAAGTTAATAAAATAATAATAAAATAATAAAAAAGAATTCCCAAAAGACTATAAAAATCATAAAAATTAAAAATAAAAAAAAAGGGGAAATTCCATAAAATAAGAATAGAATATATGATGGGTAGGAAACGCCTTCATTTGTCTAAGGACATCTAATCAGGCTTCGCACGTTTGATTATTAATGTTCCTGCCTTGATATTTGCATAGTTTAATTAAATTTCGCGCGTGAATTGATCAAATGGGGCTAATGTAGGTTTTATTCAATTTAGAGCTTAAAATTGATGCGTAAGATTATATCTTCTCTCACAACAAATAGTTAGACTGAACTGTTAAGTTCTAAATGGTAAAATTACGTCATCATGCGTCTGGTTATATATAACTGAGGAGATGATTTAAAAATTGGGGTCTAAGTTGATTGTTGCATGAAACTTTGATGAGTTTTTTTTTAATTTGTTGTATTAGGTAATTGATATATATTATGCTTGCCACATTAGCTCAGGCTAAGTTTTCCTCCCATGCTATGGGTTTTGCTTCACTGCCCAATTAAGTAATTCCCTGATTGCTCTTCCTTTCGGTTAATTTGATTTCGGTTTAACATCATAACCTATAGCATAATGATATCATCAGCAGACTTGCATTTTTATTTTTTTTTGAGTGGATCGATGGTCAACTCCTTCAAGTCAAGACATCAATTTAAAGTTAACGTTTATCTTGTTTGGTTTTAGCTTCCTAAGTAAAATTTATAGGTGCTTAAGTATGAATTATTTTTCATGTTTGATTCGTATAACTTGGTTTTAGTTCGACACAAATGTCTGAGTAATTCGTTTCATATTGCATGTCTCAGTAGATAAATTAATGGGGCAATTAGAGTTTAATTCGTAATGTTCATCTTATTTTATTTTATTTTTATTATTTGCTGCACTTCGCTACCTATCTACTTTGAATGAGAGCATGTCCTAAATGCCCAACTCATGACACTGGTATTCCAACACGTCAATCAATGGTCATCACCATGAAGATAAGTGACCTTCGTCATTTTCCTAATTTTAGATGAAAATTAGCGCAGATTTTCATTTCTTCCCACTTCATTCTATTTTATGTCAGGCAACCGCAGCTCTATATCAACGGTCAATCCTATGGAAACACAAAAATGGCTTGGAGGAGTCCTCAAGCGCGCACAAATTTTAAATTGTTGAATCAATTTGTTGTAATTTATTTTTAAAGAACTCAAACCCCAGAATGGAGAGGCAAAACACATCCACTAGAGGTCATTTAAATACTTGCACCATAAATCCCAAAGGGAAGAGCCAAGCCAATGCTAGCCTCCCATTGGAGGTTTTTACTTACTGTAATTTAAATACCTGCAACTTAAACACTTGCACCATAAATCCCAAAGGGAAGAGCCAAGCCAATGCTAGCCTCCCATTGGAGGTTTTTTACAGTAGTTTAATAAATACCTGTACCTTAAATCCCAAAGGGAAGAGCCAAGCCAATGCTTAGCCTCCCATTGGAGGTTTTTACTTACAGTAGTTTAAATACCTGCAACTTAAATACCTGTACCTTAAATCCCAAAGGGAAGAGCCAAGCCAATGCTAGCCTCCCATTGGAGGTTTTTACTTACTGTAGTTTAAATACCTGCACCTTAAATCCCAAAGGGAAGAGCCAAGCCAATGCTTAGCCTCCCATTGGAGGTTTTTACTTACAGTAGTTTAAATACCTGCAACTTAAATACCTGTACCTTAAATCCCAAAGGGAAGAGCCAAGCCAATGCTTAGCCTCCCATTGGAGGTTTTTACTTACAGTTTAAATACCTGCAATTAAATATTGTACTTAAATCCCAAAGGGAAGAGCCAAGCCAATGCTAGGCCACCATTGGAGGTGTTTATTCACTGTCATTTACTCCTGTAATTTAAATTCTTGCACCATCAGACCCCAGAATGGGTAGGCCGAGTCAAGGCCGAGTCCCTCGTTGGAGGTTGTAATATCGCACAGAAGTCGTTAGCTTACTCCCTCTTCCGGCTTCAGGGAATATATCGCATCTTCTGATATTGTATTTATATTCAGAATATTTCGCATCGTTAGTCTTATTCGATTCGAAAATATTAAAAAAAATATATCATTCATATGCATTTCACATAGTGTAGTTCATGTGTATTTGGTCATGTCGCATTCGCATTTATATTGTCATTGATTTATGCGTATTCATATAAAAAATTCAAAACGGGCCATCTCAACTGGCTCATCTTATTTTTAATGATCCATTCGCATGTCGCGTTCGCATGTCCAGATTTATTTATCGTATGCGGATGTCCGCGTTTGCATTTTCACGTACGCATGTTACGTATACATGTCCACGTACGCATGTCGCGTACGCACGTCCGCGTCCGCATGTCCGCGTTCTCACGTCCACGTATGCATGTCGCATACGCATGTCCACGTACACATGTTACGTATGCACGTCCACGTCCGCATGTTCGCGTTCTCACGTGCATGTACGCATGTCGTATACGCTCGTCCATGTTCGCATGCCCTCGTTCGCACGTCCATGTACGCATGTCGCGTACGCACGTCCACGTACGCATGTCGCGTACGCACGTCCACGTACGCTCATCCACGTATACACGTCCCGTCTATACGTCTACGTATGCATGTCACGTACACACGTCCATGTATGTATGTCCGCATTCTCACGTCCATGTATGCATATCGCGTATGCACGTCCATGTACGCATGTCACATATATACGTCCATGTACGCATGTCCGCGTTCGCACGTCCACGCACGCATGTTGCGTTTGCACGTTTACGTATGCATGTTCCCGTTTGCACATCCCTGTACGCATGTCACGTTGATACGGCCACTTATGCATGTCATGTTTGCATATTGTATTTGTGTATCTTTGTATCTACATGTCGTATTCATATGTATTCAAATCTGTATGCCGTATTCGTATGTCTTTGTATCCGCCCGTCTGTATTCGTATACCTACATATGCATGTACGTCCGTATTCGCATGTCGTATCGCAGGTCTGCGTTCGTGTGCTGTATTTGCATATCTACGTTCGCATGTAACATATTTTTACGTTTGCATGTCATATTTGCATATACATACTCGCATATTCACGATTGCGTGTCTTCGTTTGCATAATTCACGTTTTGTTTATCCATGCACTCATTACCATCCATGCACGTTCATTTAAAAAGTGAAAACACAAAAAGAGAACACTCCATTAGAGTCTTAGGAATAAACCAAGCCCGAGTTGCCAAATTAGGATATCCATGAAATTAAGGTACCGAAAGGGCATTAGTTTTAATTAACTAGTGTAACCAAGTCCCCGAACTCACAATCTCTGGTTCGCAGAAATAAATTAGTTCTCCCGCTAATTTATTTAGGTTTCTAATCGACCTACCAAGAACGATTAGTGGCGACTCCAAATTCTAAAATTATTTCAACAAAAACCAAAGTCGCGATTCGGTAGGGCTTGGGAGAGTCCGCGTTAGGTTAGTCAAATCTAATTAACCTAATAATCCGCTAACCCCCTTTAGAAAATAATAAAAAGATTTTTGGAGGGTCGCGACAGACTGGCGACTCCGCTGGGGACAGGATTTTTAAATTTTCGAAAAAAGATACCATTGGAATACTTGAATTTTTTCGAAATTTTAAAAGTCTTAGTGGACTTAGGCCAACGAAAATTTCATGGATATCTCGCTTCTGGCGATATTGTTTGGAACTCATCTTTAGGTGTTAAATGTTTTTGCAGATGGGAGTTATAAGGGGTCGAGTGTTTGGCTAACCCCTTTGTTTTGCAGGCTCGGTGTTGGATTATGTTTAATTTCGTACATTTTTAGAAGCGCTGTTTTGATATCAATTGTTGTGCATGTCTTGCATATTCTGAGGATCACGACACCTGCACACACAAGCGTCTAACCCAAGTCGCGAAATTTTTCCTAGGTAACCATAGATAGGGATCGAATATGCAAAGCTCTTGCGTCGATTGCGCTTGGGTTGACCATATTTTATCCCGCTCATTATCTGAATTGACAATTCTTCCCATTGTGATTTGATTGCGCGGAGGGTAAGGTTGTCAATTCAGATAGTGGGGGCCTCTTAGGTCCATACCCTGTCTCTCCTTCTTTTATTTTCTAGAGTCCACTCCTCACTTGAGTCATGCGCATGACTATGTGATTTGCATTTCGCCAAGGTAAAAGTAAGTTCTCTAATTTTATCTTGTATTTATTTTCGGTCGGTCCATGCTAGGTGTTAGTCAGTTTTTGAGCTTGATATTACGACCATTCTTTTAAAAGAAAATAAAAATTAAATTTGTCCCTCATTTCTTTTAATTTTTTTTTTTTTTGAAAAAATGATGTGAAAAAATCCCTTCATGGAATTTTATTAACCAATAAGGGATTTTTGTCATATTTTTATTGCTTCAATAAAAATGAAATTTTCCTGAAAAAAATTTTCCTCTGAAAATTTATTTCAATAAAAAGAAAAATTCCTTCAAAAAAAAAAACTCTAGTAGACATTAAGTGATTTTATCACATTTTTCAAATTATAAAAACTTGCAAGAAAATTCTTCTCGAGAAATTCGCTCATGTTTTTCTAAGAAAATTTTCTCTAAATAACATTAGACTAATGTCTCGGGGGAATTGTATTGACCAATAAGAGATTTTTGTCATGTTTTTCTTGCTTCAATAAAAATAAAATTTTCCGGACAAATTTTCCTCTGAAAATTTATTTCGATAAAAAGAAGAATTCCTTCAAAAAAAAAAAAAAAACTTTGGTAAACATCAAGTGATTTTATCTCATTCTTTCAAATTATAAAAAACTTGCAACAAAAATCCTTTCGAGAAATTCGCTCATGTTTTCCTAAGAAAATTTTCTCTAAATAAAATTAGACTAATGTCTCGGGGAATTTTGTTAACCAATAAAGGATTTCTGTCATGTCTTTCCTGCTTCAATAAAAATAAAATTTTCCTGACAAATTTACCTCTGAAAATTTATTTTGATAAAAAGGAAATTCCTTCAAAAATTTTAGTAAAAGTCAAGAGATTTTGTCACTTTCCTTTGAAAAAATAATAAAAAAAAGAGTAATAAATCTCAAAAAAATTCTGTATCAGAAATTAACCCATTTCTTCCTAAGGAAATTTTTTTTTTTCTGATTTCTCTATAAAATAGAAAAAATCAAATTGGACTAATATAGGAGTCATGGACCGACATTCCTTGTATCGCATACTAATTATATCCTTTTCTTTTGCAGGGAGATCCCAGGTACCCCAGACAGGTGTAAAATTAAGTTCAATAATATATCAAGAATCATCTTCAGAAATACCAAAGACGAAAAATACAGAGGCTTCAACCGTTAATTCAGGGGGGCAAACGAACAATGTCCATCTTTGACAGACAGAGTTGTGTCAATCCGCAAACTTGTATGGGCAGTATCAACCAGAGACCGGTCTTAAAATTTCCTCGGATCCGAAACACGCGGAGGGCTTTAGAGGGCCGAGTTCTATTAATGAACGTGGCCCACAAGTATTTCTCCCGACGCTACAGGCGCCCGACACGAGCAAGTGGGCGCCGAAAGAAACAAAACACGGTTGAAGTGGGGCACGCAACAAATGGCCGAATTTATTGGCACACTGATCGAGTGGTGGCGGTTTTATTAATTTACATGATTGAACGCGGGTCTCTAGGCGGCTGGTGGGAAGCCACACTGAATGCCTCTCTAATGTTCTTGATATCATCGTCCACCGCAACCCGCGAGAGCATCATGAAGAAGGTTAAGCCTCAATATCTTCAGCACCCTAAATCGTTCCCCAGAAGAGGAGATGACAGGAAAATAAAAACACAAACAAGTGAAACTTCCTTTTCATTCCATTCATCAACAAACTTTACAACGACAATTGGGGAGGAAAAGTAAAGCCAAACTGAGCTCTGATAAGCATTACAAAAGAGTTCAACTGACTCTCCATGAAATTAATGCTCTGCCTACACTGAGCAGCCTGGGAGTCGAGATCTGCAAGCTTGAAGAACAGGCGAGTACATTTCTCCTTGTACCTGGCTGCATTAATCCTCATGATGTTCAACGGCAAGTTTCAGATTGTCGAAAGGTTCCTCTCGAAAGCTATGTCCGCCGTCGATCGTCAAGCCTCTCCTCCAGCCAACAGCATCTAAACTTCATCACAACATTCGCATGCTCAGGTTCGGATAGTCCAAGTTCGGAACCAACACGAGACGGTCCAGCAACTTGACGGTCTTCTCGAACAACAAAGCCCTGGAAAGAGATCGTTGGTAAACTCGATGGTGACCGTCTTGGGTGTTTCGGCCTCTAATATGATGTTAGGGAACGCTCTGTCGCTCTCTTGGTAACGAAGAAGCATTTCTCCGAACAAAGAGTCATAAAGACTGGCTTATAAGCGAAGGAGAATAAAGCTTTCCCAGGAAAATTCAGCCGGGAAGATGTGCAAGGAAGACTGATTATCGTTAATGGTTCAATTAAATATTGAGCTTCAACAGAATGAAGCAGTCTACGGTCCGGCTATTCCGAGGTTCGCCTTTTGTCGGCTCGAATCCCCTGTTTGTCTGCTATCTCGAGCCGAGCAAATCCGGTATTTCTGCAAAAAAGTTGGACGGGACGCCACCACATTGAAAAAGAAAGAAGGAAAAGACGAGCCAAGTGGGAGATAAAGAAATTTTCGGCAGAAAAAGAGATATGATTCGTCTTTATAGGAGAACACGCCAGCAAAATCGACGGTGGAGATAAGTGGAAGAGATAATGACGGGGACCCCTACCATGAAAAGATGAAAGAAGACGAGCTGAGCGAGAGATACGATAAAGTTGAGAAAAACAGGGCTCTCGGAGAAGCAATACAGTTTCTAAACCCATGCCTTGATTTTAAAAAGAGGCGTTCTCCTGGAAACTTTCATCCATGCTCAGAAGAAAGTTTCAAAGCATACACGATCACTCAGAGAAGTTTTGAGAGAGTGAAAATATAGGAGAGAGTAGAAACCTTGAAGAACCGTTAATCAATCGAGGATGTCTCAACCCAACAATCTCGAGAACTATCGCTACTTGCTGAACATGGGAGAGGCAGAGTTCGATGCCATGTTTGGAATTCATACCATGGAGCCTGGCCCTTCCGCCTATGACGCTCAAGACCTCGATAAAGATAGAGACAACAACAACCAGGGTCAAAGAAAGCGTCGTCGACGTCACACCGAGTGTCAAATTCAAAAGCTTGAAGATTTCTTCAAAAGGTACCCCATGCCGGATGACAAACAAAGAAGGAAGATAAGCCAAGAAACAGGGTTGAACCTTATGCAAATCAAGTTTTGGTTTCAAAACAGGCGAACCCGAGTAAGGACTCAACACGAGCGTAGTGAAGTTGAGTTTTTGAAAGCTGAAAATGAGAAACTCCGAGCAGAGAACAAGAGGTATAAGGAAGCTTTCGACTCCACCACTTGCCCCAACTGCCATAGCCTCCTCGCACTCGACGAAAGACAATACTTGAAGATCGAGAACGCTCGTTTAAGAGGTGAGTTAGATCAGTTCATAACAGAATCGAGTTCTGTTGGAGCAGGGTACAAAAAAACCAATCCTACTGGATCAGCATCGATACCTCTCGAGAAAGAGGGGACAGATCACCACCAAGCGGACATTGACGATGATCTTTTCGCCATGATCGACCAGTTTGATGTCGATAGAGCATCAGGGCTGTGATGCGCATGCTCAGCCGGTGACCACCGGACCTTCAATATGGCCGATGCGTACCTGATCCGAAATGAAACTTGCCAACCACTGGAGAGCTTGTAGAGGAGGAGAAAAAATCAATTCTGGATGATGCATATGCTTATTTTCTGCTATTATGAATGTATGAAATTAACGCAAAAGTAAGAAGCAATCATTTCCCTTTCCTCCGTTAAATGCCCGAGTCCGCCACCGTACCAAGCTCGCGGCGAATTAATCGCAACTAAAAATCCGTGCAAACTCGAAGGGTAAATCCGTATCGTTTCAATTTACCCTCAAATTGCTCCAAGTTTTAAATTGAATTCCTTGTATTTTCAGGAATTTGCGAACTGCCCCAAGAATACAGTCGTACCCGAATGCGAAGTCCTCTTGTTAAACGAACCGGGGGCAAATCAATCCCCAAGCATTACCACTGGATGGACAGCTTCAGACGAAGAAAAATGCGAACAAAAGACCCGGACAATCTCAGACATGGGTAATTCTGTATCGTTCTAATTTGCACATAATCATCTCGAGTCCTGAATTGTTTTATTCCATTCTTAACAGGGATTGCAAATTACCTCGAGAAATACCGTAACATGGCCCAAGGTGATGCAACAGAGCTGCGCTATCCCCAAGGATTAACCTTTGAAAGGAAAGCCCCATGGACACCTACGGTCCAATGGACCGAGATGGTATGGGGGGATGAAATGGTCCGAAACGTCCCGAGTTCGATCCCCAAGAGAGGGGAGTGTTGTAAGTATTGTAAATAAATAAAACAACTTTTTGCATACTTCCATTTGCAGAAAGAAATAGGATACTCAACGAGCAGTACCAAGGTCAGTATTTTGCCACAATCTTAGCCTAATGTTAAAGCGACCAACGAAAGTCGAGGAAGACTTAATCCAGCAAAACTGGTAAAAAACACGTGCAAGGCATTCAAGACGAAGGGTAAATCAGTATCGTTTCCAATTTATCCGTTTTAATACTGGCTAACATGTCTCCTTTTCTTTTTACAGGAAATATTTGTACCAACATCTAACATGTTGAAGGAGACAAATCCAAAAGAAAATTATGGTCATCTGACAAGATCTATTCTGGTGAAAAATGGGGCAAATTGATCGCAAGCTCTGAAGCGAAAAAGCAAATATGTCTTCCTTATCTCGTTTGATTTCAAGAATAATTTCTCTGCTTTTTGCAGGGGTGTTCAACCGCCAAACCATGGCGGTCGCTGTCATTAAACAAACCAAAATGCTCCCTCACCTATATGCTTCATCGCGCAGGGGCAAAGTTTGAGACAAACCGCTCCTCGACATAAGGAGTAGGCTTCCCAATTTGTTCAATCCACCCACATACCAGGGGCAATTCAAATCCGCCCATATTTGCACATTATATAAACACACATGATGCTAAAAAAATTGTCACATCTGCATTGTGTTTACACATTTCATAAATTATGCATGGCTATTCCGCATGTTTAATTTACCAACTCTAACTTGGAGCATAAACTGCACATGAGATATCAAATGTGCAGAATGGAGCATGACAGGATGAGGAAAGGCAAACCATTTCCACACAAGTCTAACATTTTAATCTACAGATAAACAGTCTTCCCCAGAGTGAGAGAAAGCCCTTTCGGACTGAAGTCCCCATTCAGATTACATTCAAGGCGTTCATACTATGAGAACCTCCTTAAACGGAATTGGCAACACATTCCCTATGTTCGAGTTACCTTCCAAAGCCTTGAAATTCATTCGGCGATTATTGAATGAACAAGCCTGGTTGTCGAGAAGCCACCAGGCATTTCTTCCAAATTCTCAGGTAAGTATATCTTCAACCTGAACCTTTCAAGAGAATGAATTCTGACGGTTGTTGGGGTACTCGAATCCATTGCGGTACATACAGGTATCCACCTTCTTCAATAAAGCATGATTTGTCTCAAAGATAGAAATGTTCGAGACCTTTTGATCTCTACTTCTTTGGTTTATTCCTAAAGCTACAGGAGAATATAATTTGGGTTTGAGCTTCTACAGGATTCCTAGTCTCCCCAGATTTCAGAATGGCACCCTTTGAGGTACACCAAGTCCTTCTTACAGGCAAAATAAGTCCTTCTTACAGGCAAACCAAGTCCTTCTTACAGGCAAATCAAGTCCTTCTTACAGGCACAAAGTCCTTCTTACAGGCAAATCAAGTCCTTCTTACAGGCAAAACAAGTCCTTCTTACAGGCAAATCAAGTCCTTCTTACAGGCATAAAGTCCTTCTTACAGGCAAATCAAGTCCTTCTTACAGGCAAATCAAGTCCTTCTTACAGGCATAAAGTCCTTCTTACAGGCAAATCAAGTCCTTCTTACAGGCATAAAGTCCTTCTTACAGGCAAATCAAGTCCTTCTTACAGGCAAACCAAGTCCTTCTTACAGGCACAAAGTCCTTCTTACAGGCAAATCAAGTCCTTCTTACAGGCATAAAGTCCTTCTTACAGGCAAACCAAGTCCTTCTTACAGGTACCAAGTCCTTCTTACAGGCAAATCAAGCCCTTCTTACAGGCAAACCAAGTCCTTCTTACAGGCATCAAGTCCTTCTTACAGGCAAACCAAGTCCTTCTTACAGGCACCAAGTCCTTCTTATAGGCACCAAGTCCTTCTTACAGGCAAACCAAGTCATTCTTACAGGCAAACCAAGTCCTCCTTACAGGCACCAAGTCCTTCTTACAGGCAAACCAAGTCCTTCTTACAGGCAAACCAAATCCTTCTTACAGGCAAATCAAGTCCTTCTTACAGGCACCAAGTCCTTCTTACAGGCAAACCAAGTCCTTCTTACAGGCACCAAGTCCTTCTTACAGGCAAACCAAGTCCTTCTTACAGGCAAACTAAGTCCTTCTTACAGGCACCAAATCCTTCTTACAGGCACCAAGTCCTTCTTACAGGCAAATCAAGTCCTTCTTACAGGCAAACCAAGTCCTTCTTACAGGCACCAAGTCCTTCTTACAGGCAAATCAAGTCCTTCTTACAGGCAAACCAAGTCCTTCTTACAGGCACCAAGTCCTTCTTACAGGCAAATCAAGTCCTTCTTACAGGCAAAGCAAGTCCTTCTTACAGGCACTAAAGTCCTTTTTACAGGCATCAAGTCCTTTCTACAGGCATCAAGTCCTTTCTACAGGCACCAAGTCCTTCTTACAGGCATCTTCATGGGGTGACCCACCATACGGGTCAAATGGTACGACCCACCATACGGGTCAAATTTTAATTCAATTTTTAATCAGTAGAATCCTTTTATTAGGAATCTACCATGGGCTGATCCACTATACGGGTTCAAGTTCAACCACCCTGAAGTTTTTTTTATAACGAATCCTTAGTTCCTCAATCCATTTTCAGTAGGGCCTGCGTGTTAGGCAATAGCCATAGAACGAATAGGTAAGTGTCAGGTAAACTCTCCTTTTTGTCTCCTCCTCACTGCACGAAAGCCTTCTCGAACCGGGTTTGGATTGGAATTTGCTAAAAAGGGTATTAGAGGTCAAATGTCACGACTCTTTTTATTTCATTATGTTGGGTCAATTAGGATTCAGGTGTCATCTCGTCTTTGAAATGAACCTCTTCCGAGCTTCCTTTCAAAGAGGGGCAGCTGTTGACACCTGATTTTCAATCACTTTTTCTCTTTAAAATTAATAGACTTTTTGGTATTTTTATTTTCGAAAATTAATAGAAAATCCATAAAAATTCATAAAATTGAAAAATCAATTTTGGGGACCTTGGCCAAGCCTAGGGAACCAATTTCGACCAAAAAATGAATTTTTTCATATTTTCAGTATTTTTCAGTATTTTTATTTTTGAAAATTAATATAAAATCCATAAAAATTTATAAAATTAGAAAATCAACTTTGGGGACCTTGCCCAAGCCTAGGGAACCAATTTTGACCGAAAAATAATTTTTCATATTTTTCGCATTTTTTTTTTATTTTTGGAAAATAGAAAAAATGTTTGAAAATTAATAAAAATAGCATTTGAGGCCATAAAAATGTGAATGATTAGTCAGTATTTTTATTTTAATTTTCTTTTCATTTTGGCCGAATAAACTCTAAAGAAATTTTCAATCTGGAATTGAGAGTTGCTTTATTAATTTCATTTTTAGGTCGTTTGAAAAATTTCTAGAAAACCCGTTTTAGCGCTGTAATTTTCGATTTTTGCATTTTTGGAGTCGTGACATTATTCTCTAATAATCCAAATTTTTAAATGACTTGATAATGCACGTTCCGTTGTTGCGTTCGTCTTTTCGAATTCAATTTATTATTTGTCCTTTTTCTCAAAATGCTTGGAGTTGTCTAATACCAATGTTGGGAGCGATGGGCTCAACTATCTGTCAGGTCCGACCAATCAAGAAAGTATCACGGAGGAGAGTGAGTGAGAAATGGCGCTCGATCACCATCATTTACCGTCATTATAAAAAGAAGAAAGATGGAAGGTATGAATATGAAGAAAGAATAAAGAAAGAATTAGTGGGGGAAAAGAGCTCTGAAAGCTCACGTTCAACCGAAGAAGGGTGGGCATAAAAAGAATAAAAAAAAAGGGGAGGAGCTGCAATATTAAAAGAAATAAAACTCCTCTCTATGGTAGTTGATTCGGAAAGTGGACACGATAGAAAGTGAGAAAGAATAAAATAGGAAACGAGACAATGGGTGATTAGAAAATTGAGGGGATATTAGGACGCACTAGTGTAGGGGGACATTTTCTTAGTGGAGAAGGTCTTTCGGTGAGGGGGGATTAAAAAATTGGGAGCGGACGTTCAGATGGGGAGGTTGGTGAAGTTTACTTGGGGGGAGAGTTACAAGGAATAAAGAATGGAGGACGGAGAAAGGGGGGGAGATTCGATTTTTCGGATCTTCGAGAGCTAATCCAAAGGGACCGGAGTTCTTCTTCGGACATGGAGGGAGATCATCCATGGACGAGATCATTCCTGTGGGGCGCGAAACCAAGCCCCCGTTGAGGAGGAAGGAGTGTCTCAAAAGACTGCGACGCCGGTCCGGGTCACGATCTGGCAAACTCGATTCGATCGAGTTCCTCGCTCTAGTGCTTGCGTTTCTCTCTGCTTTTTTTTTTCTTGCCTGGCTTTAGAGTGTTGTTGTCTGTGTGTTTACAGGCAACGGAAGGTGAGGGGAGTTGGGAGTTGGGGTTGAACTCAGTTCTGGACACTCGATATACTGTCGCCTGGCCTCTGATTGAGTGTTTGCTGTGTTGGATTATGTTTTTCTGTTGGATTTTGGGTAATAAGCAGGTTTTCTGCTACTCAATTAGGGTTTCGCGTCTTCGAATCTCTCGACTCCGAGGCGGACTTTCTCGTAAGTTATGGGTCAATGTGTCTCCTTGGCGACTGCTTTCTGTGGCGTTGTCTTTCTCATTTCTTTAACATGTTCGAGTCTCTGGCGTTAATGCGTGAATGCCTTCATGGTGCCGTATCTGTTGTGTAGTTATAACATTTTTTTTTTTTTGTAACGATGGTAGTGAATTATTGTTTATCTCCTTGTTTCGTTGCGCAAGGATTCTGGAAGCATTTAGATGGGAACTTTGTAATAATTGAGTGCCACCTGAAGAATTCGTCGTAACAACGAGTTCAGGATATTATTTTTGCCCACCTTGTCTGGTCTCCATGTAGACATGCTTGTCATTTATCGTTTTCTGTAATTTTATGTTTGAGCCTTTAAATTTTTGGGTTTCTCTATTGTGTTAATGGATACTGAAACTTTTAGTGATGTCGTACGGAAAATTTATACTTAAAATGATGTACAAAATTTGTGCAGGTCAAGGTCAAATTTTGATGGTTACGTTGGCAATATGGAAATTGTTGCATTTCTTTTCTCTGGGGCTTGCATTTCTACTCTTTCAATTTGACTTGGACATGTCGAGTGTGTTTTGGAATGCACTGCCGTAGGAGATATTTAGTCACGATTTAATACTCGCAAATTTGCAGCTTTGTCCTTGGAAATGAATTAATTCAGCTTAGTTTTTATTACTTGGTTTGTTCGGTAATACTGGTTAGCTTTTATATATATATACACATTACTTTCTTTACCTCTTATATGTCTTACTTCACTGGACTCGTTTAGCTATTTAGTTCATAAAACCTGCTCCATTTTGGTACATATGTAATTAACTTGATTTTGGCATACGTGAAGAACCCTTTCCATTGTTGGTGGTGTAGATGCACAGATAATACCCTTATTCCCTATTAGCTTAGCGTGAATATTAACCCGTTCATGTAACCTGAGAATGACCTTGTACGGAGCATTGCATTCTTTGGAGTTTGGTCTATGGAATACCTATTTATCTATTGCCTTTAGACTTTCCAAGCTTGGATTCTCTTGCGGTCTTGTTAAAGTTAGTGGTACCAATTCTCATGATGCCAGAATTCCTATTTGTGGTCCTTAAATTTCTTAGCAAAGTCTCTTTTAATCACGCTTCGAATCGCTAAAGGAGAATGTCAGTTCTTGATCTCGAAGAAATGAAAGAGGAAATCCCAAGGCAGGAGAAATTAACACAATATGATCTACGGGACTTCTTTCTTGCTGGTGGATCTAAATTCGATCGGCGAGCCCGACACAAAAAAAAATCAAAATTAAGTGCTCTTCTGCTCCTTTATACCTTTTATTTTATTTCATCTTATTTGTTATTATTATTATTATTATTATTATTATTATTATTATTATTATTATTATTAAATGAGCATAGATTTTTCTTTCTCCATTTCTCCATATTTTTATGTCAGGAGAAAGATATTTCTGCGTCAACGGCAAAAAAATCCCGAGGAGGTGCAAAAATCGACCCAGACAAACTCCTAAGTGTCCACCAATTTCTCAGCTGATCGGGGACTAAAAGTCCCTCTTAATTCAAAAGAGACTCTCTATATTGGGAACATAGAGAGCGAAAATCAATTATAGAAATCCCTCCCAAAAAAATGGGAGATAAGTGCTCTTTTCACTCTTCTGGTTTTAGGTGCAGATTAGCACATATTTTGTATACTGACACTTCACTCTATTTTCATGTCAGGCAGTCGCAGCCCTATATCAACGGTCAATCCTACGGAAGCACAAAATTGGCTCGAAGGAGTCCCTAAGCGCACACAAATTTCAAATTGTTGAATCAATTTGTTGTAATTTATTTTAAGAACTCAAACCCCAGAATGGAGAGGCAAAACACATTCACTGGAGGTCATTTAAATATCTGCACCATAAATCCCAAAGGGAAGAGCCAAGCCAATGCTTAGCCTCCCATTGGAGGTTTTTACTTACAGTAGTTTAATAAATACCTGTACCTTAAATCCCAAAGGGAAGAGCCAAGCCAATGCTTAGCCTCCCATTGGAGGTTTTTACTTACAGTAGTTTAAATACCTGCAACTTAAATACCTGTACCTTAAATCCCAAAGGGAAGAGCCAAGCCAATGCTTAGCCTCCCATTGGAGGTTTTTACTTACAGTAGTTTAATAAATACCTGTACCTTAAATCCCAAAGGGAAGAGCCAAGCCAATGCTTAGCCTCCCATTGGAGGTTTTTACTTACAGTAGTTTAATAAATACCTGTACCTTAAATCCCAAAGGGAAGAGCCAAGCCAATGCTTAGCCTCCCATTGGAGGTTTTTACTTACAGTAGTTTAAATACCTGCAACTTAAATACCTGTACCTTAAATCCCAAAGGGAAGAGCCAAGCCAATGCTTAGCCTCCCATTGGAGGTTTTTACTTACAGTAGTTTAAATACCTGCAACTTAAATATTTGTACCTTAAATCCCAAAGGGAAGAGCCAAGCCAATGCTAGGCCTCCCATTGGAGGTGTTTATTCACTGTCATTTACTTCCTGTAATTTAAATTCTTGCACCATCAGACCCCAGAATGGGTAGGCCGAGTCAAGGCCGAGTCCCTCGTTGGAGGTTGTAATATCGCACAGAAGTCGTTAGCTTGCTCCCTCTTCCGGCTTCAGGGAATATATCGCATCTTCTGATATTGTATTTATATTCAGAATATTTCGCATCGTTAGTCTTATTCGACTCGAAAATATTAAAAAAATATATCATTCATATGCATTTCACATAGTGTAGTTCATGTGTATTTGGTCATGTCGCATTCGCATTTATATTGTCATTGATTTATGCGTATTCATATAAAAAATTCAAAACGGGCCCCCTCAACTGGCTCATCTTATTTTTAATGATCCATTCGCATGTCGCGTCCGCATGTCCAGATTTATTTATCGTATGCGGATGTCCATGTTTGCATTTTCACGTGCGCATGTTACGCATACATGTCCACGTACGCATGTCGCGTATGCACGTCTGCGTACGCATGTCCGCGTTCTCACGTCCACATATGCATGTCGCATACGCATGTCCACGTACACATGTTACGTATGCACGTCAACGTCCGCATGTTCGCGTTCTCACGTGCACGTACGCATGTCGTATACGCTCGTCCATGTTCGCATGCCCTCGTTCGTACGTCCATGTACGCATGTCGCGTACGCACGTCCACGTACGCATGTCGTGTACGCACGTCCACGTACGCTCATCCACGAATACACGTCCCGTCTATACGTCTACGTATGCATGTCACGTACACACATCCATGTATGTATGTCCGCATTCTCACATCCATGTATGCATATCGCGTATGCACGTCCATGTACGCATGTCACATATATACGTCCATGTACGCATGTCCGCGTTCGCACGTCCACGCACGCATGTTGCGTTTGCACGTTTACGTATGCATGTTCCCGTTTGCACATCCCTGTACGCATGTCGTGTTGATACGGCCACTTATGCATGTCATGTTTGCATATTGTATTTGTGTATCTTTGTATCTACATGTCGTATTCATATGTATTCAAATCTGTATGCCGTATTCGTATGTCTTTGTATCCGCCCGTCTGTATTCGTATACCTACATATGCATGTACGTCCGTATTCGCATGTCGTATTCGCAGGTCTGCGTTCGTGTGCTGTATTTGCATATCTACGTTCGCATGTAACATATTTTTACGTTTGCATGTCATATTTGCATATACATACTCGCATATTCACGATTGCGTGTCTTCGTTTGCATAATTCACGTTTTGTTTATCCATGCACTCATTACCATCCATGCACGTCATTTAAAAAGTGAAAACACAAAAAGAGAACACTCCATTAGGGTCTTAGGAATAAACCAAGCATGAGTTGCCAAATTAGGATATCCATGAAATTAAGGTACCGAAAGGGCATTAGTTTTAATTAACTAGTGTAACCAAGTCCCCGAACTCACAATCTCTGGTTCGCAGAAATAAATTAGTTCTCCCGCTAATTTATTTAGGTTTCTAATCGACCTACCAAGAACGATTAGTGGCGACTCCAAATTCTAAAATTATTTCAACAAAAACCAAAGTCGCGATTCGGTAGGGCTTGGGAGAGTCCGCGTTAGGTTAGTCAAATCTAATTAACCTAATAATCCGCTAACCCCCTTTTAAAAAAAATATATAAAATTTTAGAGGGTCGCGACAGACTGGCGACTCCGCTGGGGACAGGATTTTTAAATTTTCGAAAAAAGATACCAATTGGAATACTTGAATTTTTTCGAAATTTTAAAAGTCTTAGTGGACTTAGGCCAACGAAAATTTCATGGATATCTCGCTTCTGGCGATATTGTTTGGAACTCATCTTTAGGTGTTAAATGTTTTTGCAGATGGGAGTTATAAGGGGTCGAGTGTTTGGCTAACCCCTTTGTTTTGCAGGCTCGGTGTTGGGATTATGTTTAATTTCGTACATTTTTAGAAGCGCTGTTTTGATATCAATTGTTGTGCATGTCTTGCATATTCTGAGGATCACGACACCTGCACACACAAGCGTCTAAACCCAAGTCGCGAAATTTTTCCTAGGTAACCATAGATAGGGATCGAATATGCAAAGCTCTTGCGTCGATTGCGCTTGGGTTGACCATATTTTATCCCGCTCATTATCTGAATTGACAATTCTTCCCATTGTGATTTGATTGCGCGGAGGGTAAGGTTGTCAATTCAGATAGTGGGGGCCTCTTAGGTCCATACCCTGTCTCTCCTTCTTTTATTTTCTAGAGTCCACTCCTCACTTGAGTCATGCGCATGACTATGTGATTTGCATTTCGCCAAGGTAAAAGTAAGTTCTCTAATTTTATCTTGTATTTATTTTCGGTCGGTCCC
>JAGVVM010002277.1:0-11552 GCA_019149425.1 Psidium friedrichsthalianum
AAACAGTATGTTCCCTAGGCATAGAAATCGAATGGACAAGAAGTGGTTGATTTGGCTAGAGAAGTCGCCAAGGTAGAAATCCCTCCATACCGTCGTCATTTGGATGTTGTTGTGCGTGCGAGGATGATGAGGACAACGATATTGACATCCCCAATTATCCATTTATTTCCGATAAGCTGCATGTACTTTCTTAAGACGCATATAATCCCAGTCTGGGCTACTTTCTTAGAATTATTGCATATTATCTGTAGTTGTCATTTTCAGAGTAGATATTAGCTGTTCTTTTCTGGGGATTTACGAGCGTACAGAATTGCCTTGAAACCTTCCTTATCACACAGGAGAACATTTCTTTTTCCCATTGTCGGAACTTCTATACCGAATTTCATTTTTATCACAACGCCGTTACGTGAATTTGTCTGATGTTGGCCCTTCATGATAGTACTTAAAATCTTGCATGAGATATCTCGTGCGATGTATGTTTTGATGATTGTAGTTTTTTGTGCCTACTTGCCTGTGCAATTTTGACCTGTTAGCTGATGGAAACCGTACGTGAGTAAACTTTTCACCCCAGGAGAAAGTGCACCGAGCTCTAATTACGGGTGATTGGTTTTTGTTTCGGCCCAGCCCACCCAGGAATCAGGAACTGGACCAACTGGTCTGGTTTCTGGTGGTCCCGTCCAGTTCTTGATTCCTGAGCGGTCCAATGGAACTGCTGATGACGCTTAGCTACACTGGTCATTGAAACCAAAGGCGACGACACTTGGATAGCAAGGACTACTCGGTGACCAAAAACATAGCAGAGGTCACGGGCTGCGAGCAACAGTAAGTGAACTTTAGAAACTGTGAAGGATCGGTGGGTGAACAAGGACGAGAGGAATATCTGCAGCAGATCAAAGATTCACCACTGCCTCCGTGTCGTCTCAAAGCAGCAGGTGCAGGCGGAGAATAGCAGACAGTAATCGTGGTGGCGCAGAGACGGGTTGTAAGGCGCAGTTAGATGGGCGTCGTGGGAATCAGAGATGAGCAGCGAACTTAGGGTAGGACTCACAGCCGGAGAGAGATCGTGACAGAGAGTTGCAGATTAATGCTGAGGCACGACGAGTGCTGAAAGTTGAGTGTTCCGGTGGGGTGGCCGGCGTTGGGATGCAAAAGAGTCCTGCTCTCGACTCTTTCTGAACTCTCAATTGTCTCCTCTCAAACTCTCCGCTTTTTCTGTGTTTTCTTGTGTCCGGACACGAGAGAGGGACCTTCATCTGTGAAGGGTCCCTTCAATAGGTGAGAACACCAGGGTCACAAAGGAAGAAAGCAAATATTATTTCCTCCCATGACTGCTTAAAAAATGCCATACTTTTGTCCTTTCCTTTCACTTTTGTTGTTTTCCTTTGTGCTCGCGCCTGTGGTCGCATGAACGCCCCCTGAGTCCTGACGGTGCCCTCTTTTTTTTGGGGGGGTTCAAACCCTCTTTCTTGTTTTTAAAACGATAATATATTACTCAAAATATATGCTCTCATGGTTGGTCCAGTCCATCCGTTTCCCATCTAGAGTCAAGAATCGGACCACCTGTCACGATTTCTAATAGAATCAAGCGATCCGGGTGGTTCCTAGTTTGAGTGGTTCTTATTGCACATCCCTAACTCTAATCCATGGGAGGAGGTAAAGGTGTATCTATCAATATAAATACACGTGAATGCATTGGTGAAAGCAACGGAAAAAACTTATTCGGTGGATTAGCGAAGGAGCCCATCAGTTTAGCTCTCACAAAATCTTAATATGCGGTCGGTATAGCCTATTACCTTAGGTACGGCCACTGAATTCTGGCATTAGTTGTTGCCACTGTACCAAGGGAGCAGATAGGTAACAGTGATTGATTCGAGGATCATTTCGTATACCCCTCTATTGCGCAGCTCTATTGTAGATTGAATCCATATCGCACGAGTTTTGGCAGCATCTGTTCCGAATATAGAAAACTTGAGTCCCCGTCACCACTTACGCCTAGTAACAATCCTAAACTCAGCCTCGGTTTTGAAGTAAGACGTTTTATCATAATTAAATACACCACGTCTATTTTTTTTTTTTCCAATTGTAGAGTAACAATGCTACATACGATAGCATGAAACGAGCAATAAACCATCATAATGCAAAACATTACACGCCATGACGTTATACCACAGGAAATCTTCCTTTGGAGTGTGCATCTTCAACTATTGTACGATCACACTCAACAATCGAGGCCAAAGAGCAAAGACAATTCCCAATAGAAAAATTGTTGTTCTGAAGATAGAAGATCTTTCCTTTGTGAGCGTGCCTCTCATATAGAATCACGCATGGAAGTTGTCGTTCGTTCAACGGAGATCAATACTTCATTATCTCACTCAGATGGTCGACTTGGCAAGATGAGACATCGCCATTTCCTAAAATCACAAGATTGGACATCACTTTTATCAGCACTTTCATCAAATTCAGCAGAGCCCACAACTCGAAAATCTAGTTGTTTTTGATGCTTCAAGCGCCGGCGTTCATCAAAACCTTCCCATCCTTCAATCTGTGCACACAAGGTATTATGGAATGACCAGATGCCACTGATTGAACCACTGGAGGGGAGTGGTAAAGGATAGGTACACACCTGACGTAGAACGTCCACTGTGATTTCCGTGTTATGGAGGTCCAATGTAGAGAGCTGGATGCATGTAGTAAACAGCGTGCAAGGAAGTGAGTGGAGCCCATTGTTACTAAGGTGCAACGCCTGCACCGCAGCATCCATGCAACCAATCATCAGAAAATCAGCAGGTAAAGCATGAAAAGGTTGCATAGAGGCTATCCCTTAAACTCACAGCCAAGCATAGAGAAGCAAACAGTGGACACCAATCACAATTAGGTGCTTGGAAGAACGCAAATTGATAGGCAGAAGCTACTAGAAGTTTTACTTAAGTTTCAAGGTAAATATCTAAATTTTCCGTGATAAGCAGGACTCTTCAAGAAGTATGGTAACTTCCACTCAGAATCTAATCTACCTATCTATGAGAATATGACAGTTGTGAATGCCTATTTGGTGCAGCTTTTTCCACGGTAGCTACAACTGTGCAAAAGGGTGCTACAGCTTTATAAGCTGTCTGGCAATCTCCTTATGGTTGTAGCACCTTCACAGCTGCAGCAGTTCTTTTGGAAGCTGCCTTGCCCAGTTGCAGCACCAAACAGCACAGCACAACTACAGCATGCCTACAACTTTACCAAACAGACAAATGCATGTGACAATATGAAGTATATGCGTCAAAAACCACCGCCAGAGTCGAAAACAAAAGCGAAAAAGATGAAGCATGATCTTTTCCTCGCTGTATGCAGAAAGACCAAGTTATATCTTTACCATGCTTGTCTTCCATGTACATTCCTCTAAGGTGAGAATACAAGTAGATACCACAGTGGAATGACTTTAAAAAGATATCTACAAGTCTTGGGGAGAGAAGGAACAGTTGGAACAAAAGGAGGATAGAGACCTTTAGGTTTTGCAAGTTGCCAAGAGTCTCAGGTAGTTCTGACAAAATATTTGATGAAAGGTCAACCTGCGATGTCGAACTTCGATCAAGAAAACCATACAATCTTACAAAAGGAATGATGCCCAAAATGGATGAGGCAAGTAGACATTTTAGAATTCAAGTTCTGGAAGAGATGAATCATTTGACATGAAAAGGACAAGAAAAACCAATGCAACCTCTACAAGGGAAATGCAGTCGCCAATGTGTGTAGGCAGGGTGCTTATCCTGAAAAGGTAGAAGGCCTGACAGTTAGAAATACAGATCTAGTCCAACAACTTTTCCCCTTTATTGAATCATTCATGAGATGAAATTTTTTCCAGACAATTGATCTCAATTCCTAGCACAAAAATTCAGGGTTGAATTTGAGATGCAGTCTTTAAACTGAATCTGAAACAAATCTCAGAGTTAATTGAACCTTTTACTAAGAAGGATATGATGCACAGAAGAGAATGGTGGTATATTGCCATCCCTAATTGATTGCAAAATAAGTATCTGCACATTAGATTGTCCTTAGCATATTCACCTGTTACTGTTGACCTTCAGCACTTCGAGCTGAGTCAAATGTCCTATTTCCATGGGAAGACTAGTTAACTTGTTGTTAGCAACATAAAGTTGCCTCAAAGAACTAAGAGCACCAAGTGCAGGAGGAAGAGCTGTCAAGCTGCGTCAAACTGGCATCAGTACTAGACGCTGACATCCATAGAGTCGTAAAGCATGGAAAACCCATAACAGAGATCGACTGCTAGGGGGGAAAAGAACGGCTACAAGTAATGTGCCCCAACAAATATTTGAGGAATTAACTGGAAAGCAAGAGCATCTATTTTCCAGCATTTATTGTGATGCATACTGCAGTAAGATAAATAAAAATAGCTCACATGCAGCTACCAGTTCTATCAAACTGGATCCTCTACCATCACTGTGCCAGTGACTGCTAAATTCTACAGTCCACATTATCTCATATACTGCCACTAGAATAGCATATGCAATGGACATAGCCCGTGGTCCAGCTCCTATACTACAGAGGTATAAAATAAACTCATCAGGAAGGAACTACTCACTCATTTTGATTCATGGATAGAACTGTCATAAACTTGAGAGATGATAGACCTTCCCAATTAATGGATTGATCAGAGAACCCATTAGCATTCATGAACAACTTCTGCAAGGTGTAGATGCACAGGAAAGGAAGTTTTGAGCACTTTGAAATGTTCTTTGATGAAGAAATGCTACTGGAAATGGAGTAGAAACAACATGATATGAGGATTTAAGTACCTGCATGGAAGTCAAACAACCAATTCGTAGAGGCACACATTCTATGGAGTTGCTAGAGATATCAAGGATCCTTGTAGAAGGTCCACAAGCCCACACCTCGTCTGGTATGAACTTTAAGCTCCAAGCATCAAGAATAAACTAATATAAGTTCGAGAGCTTAAATGTGAATCTGAATTGGTAAGTAAAATCAACCAAATAATGTCGAAGCTTTTAGCCTCTTAAACAACACATTTTCTTCTTCAGGCAATAGGGGAATTATCAACACCTCCAGATTGCGTTCAGCCAATGCAACAACTCCAGTGATTTTCCACCGTTCCAAATGCGCCTTATCAACAGTAGCCGCAGCCTTTTCTTTTGCCACATTGTAAGAACGGTTTGTGCCCCTTACAATTGGCTGAGCTCGTGCTGCTTTCAAAATAGGACCTTCCTGTTAGAAAAGAGTCTACCATTTCAATCTCCAGAGACTCGCTTATTGATAAATGGCGGGACAGAAAAAGGGCTCCGTATATGAACATATCCGCTCAATGCTCAACATTTTTGTTAGCTGAAAGATGAAATTTTCAGGTATCCAAAGGACGGATAGCAATCTAAAGATCAGCATTTTGAGGCGAAAGAAGCTGAAAGCTCTAAAATGAATGCATTCACATGAAACAAAGGCAAGATTCTGAACGCTACAGACACGATTAAAATCACAGAATTTTCAGAAATCAGAAGGGCTAAGTGGTACAACAATACCCCTTGATGTAGCCCCTGTGAAGCCATGAGCATGACCTTAGCCCCATTCTTCACCTCCGATGTCCTCAACGTCATAGAATCGTCCAAAATCTTCCCTTTAATTGAGCACACTCAGTCATGCATAATGTCGAAGCAGGCAGAACGACATCACGGGGACAATTGGAAGACGGGAAGATGAGACGAACCTTTGAAAATGAGCTTCTGCCCACGAGGGAGAACATTAGTGAGAGGTTGGAGGAGGGACTTGACATCTTGGATCGACGAGTCCAGTGACGTAGTGATAGGTATTGATCTTCCACCGAACTTAACTGTAACACTGATGTTGGCATCTGTAGCCGAATCCTGATTGCAACTCGGAGGAGTCTGATCGCGATGTTCCATTTTTCTCAACTCAAGTTTGTGCCGTGGGCTTCTGATTTCCGCTCTGTGTCTCTTCTGGCGGAAGAAGGGCAGGAGGAGGAGAAAATGACCAAAATAGGCCCGTCTAGTCATTTAATTTCCATTATTTACTCAGCTCAGAAAGACCAACCATAAGACACTAGAGCGAGATAACGTGAAGTTCCGAGCAAGATGAAATTCTGCAATTTTTTTTTTTTAACAAGTGTTTGCATCTTTTGAAGTTCTGAATCTTCAAATCCATATTGACGGGGTATAATCTATACGCGATATTGTGTGATTAAAAAATTAACGAAGTTAGCGTGTCTTTTTATTATGGCGATTTATTGTGAGTAAAGAAAATAAAGGAAAAATTGAAAAGATTGAGAATTTTGAGAACGGAGAATTGAGATGTTCTTACATTTTGAGGGTGAGGCACCGAGCCTGGTCTCTGACGAGACTATCCTCCATGAAGCTATTTTAGTGTTGCGGGTGTGAATCTTTGACACTTTTGACCATCTTAGATTGTAATTAAAGCATGAAGTTGCAATGATCCGGTCAATCTTATTAAGGCTCGAATTGATCAGCTACAGAGACGTAAATTAGAATTTTCGCGTTGCTTCATAGTCGATCAAATGGCCAGAAAAGTCGAAGCTTAGTAATAGGAATCATCAAGAGCAGAGCCAAGGAATATGCAGAATCATGGCTGTCACTGGGGGGACTCTTCAACAGGAATTGACCCGTGTTTTGACTGGTCATCGGTCAATCGGATTTAGGTAAAAGGGTCAATCAGGTTGCTCTCTGCTAAAAGAGGAATATTCTCGAGTCAATTCAGGAGCAGAAGGAGATGCCAATTTCTAGCTTCATGAGCGGGAAGAAATCAAGCAGCAGAGGCCTGTTTTGTGGTCCAAGACACGTACTAGAAAGTAGAAGGTGGCGTCTGATAGGACGCGCACAAGAGCACAGGACAGCGAAGAGACGGTTCTTTTCCGTGGCAAGATACATTCGTCTGATACTCTTAATTGCTATTTCCTCAACACACGTAAAACTTTTCCCTGCAAGATCTTTTCTTTTTCCCCTAACACACTACTTAACAGGGACGTTTCAGGGGACAAATTCATGGTGAAGAAGTGAAAGCTTACTCTCGAAATCTGTCTGAGTTCTGGTGTCCAGGCTCAGACATGTTTTGCCCTTTCCTTCCCAAGTACATCACCTAATGATCGAGAACCCAGCATAAAATTCGTCCTAATGGCTTCTGCATAATCATTTCCCCCCTCGAATGGAGATGGCTTTGTCTCAGATAACATCCTTTTTAGTACATTCCGAGCTTGAGTAGTTCCATTAAGATGGTCGGAGTCAGTTACTCAAACATCACATTCCACCATTATTTTAATCTCTCTCTTTCAAGGTGGGTAAGTTTTGACAGGATAGGGATCAGTCATGCCTCTTAACATAATACTTGAAAGAGATGTAGATGTTGAAAGGCTCGTCCTTCAAATAGATAATTCATGGTAGAATAGAGGCCTCATCAAATGAAAGCGTTCCATGTAACGCGACCTGTGTTTTGGCATGTCCTGGTCAAAGACAGCATCAAGAAAAACTCCTCCTAGAAAGTGCCACAGGAGGGAAGCCTCGAATGGTGAAACGTGAGTCAGAGGAACAGAATTGTCGAGAAAAGTGTGGACGTGTAACGCTGGCCGAAATCTTTACAGTTTTTTAGTGTTTCCTTTTCCATCAGCAATTTGGTTTCCAGTGTAAAATCTTAGCCATAAAACGTGCAAATCCTTAAGGCCTTGGTAGACCAACAAGGCCTTCCGATCAAAATCAATCAGCAAAAAAGATGGAGACCGAGTATGTTCTCCCCTTATGGCAGAACTGCGATTTCACTGTCGTCTCGCCTTTTCAAGCAGTCGAGCTAGGTTTCCAGGGCATGGATGCTGAGATGAGCAGATTCAAGTTTCATTCTCTGACTATTTCCATGGAGGATTTATCTGATACTTCCTTTTCTGCAAACCTCTCTTTGCCTCCAGGGCGATTGGGTGGCTTCTCGTTTCCAAGATGATGATTTTCTACAGGTGCTTCCGGTGGAACGTTATTCGCTGAACTTGCCAGATATTGATGGCAGTTTACCGGATATGTTATTGGCTGATATGATCGACGACATATGTGAGTGGATGCCAAGTGAAAGCAATTCTTCTTCACAATTCACTGCAGAAGATGATTCATGGACCCTGAACCTCCCATCAGTGATATCAAGTGAGCCAGCTTTAAGCACCATCTCAGCTGAAGCATCCGTCATTCTGCCTAGCCAAGCTATGGAAGTTGATGACCATCTGAGCATTTTCCACCTCCTTAAGGCCTATGGAGAGGCCAAAGAGGCTAAACAACAAGTACTAGCAGGAGAAATCTCGAGTCAATTGAGGAAAAGTGTAGTCCAACGGGCACAACCCTTGAGCGTGTCGCATATTACTTGATCGGAGCGTCAGATGGTCAGAGAGACTACCTTAGTCAGTCCGTGAAGAATTTGGAGGCTGCATTTCACGCCTTCTATCAAATATACCCTGTCGGTAGGTTTGCTCATTTCACTGGAATTCTCTAATTCTAGATGCAATTCCTGAGGATACCAGCGAGCTACACATAATCGATTTCGACGTCAGCAAAGGGGTGCAATGGCCACCTCTTCTTGAGGAACTCGTAAGACGAGGACAGAAGACAGTGCGTTTGACATCACTAAGGTGGACGGAAGGAAATTGCAGCTGTGGCTCAGCCACAGAAAGGCAAGGAGGCATAAACAGGTGGATGACCGAACATGCTCGGTCACTTGGATTGAGACTAGAGATGGAGGAAACCAACATACAAGGCCTTGTGGCACAGCTAAACCAGAGCAGAGGGAGGGAATGGCTAGCTTTTAACTGCATGTTGGGCTCCCTCACATGAGGAAGAGGAGGGACGTCGTCCATCATGCGACCGAGTTTCTAAAAGTCACCGAGAGTTTATAAGTCGGAGCGACCAAGGGATCATAACCGTTGGTGATGGGATTGGCATGGAGGATGATGCAATGAGAGAGAGGAACGGATATGGAGCTTTCCTTGAAGGGAAATCGGTGGACCTCCGAGCGTTGTTCGAAACGATGGAGCTTCATTTTCCAGGTCCTGGCCAATTTACAGAAGCAAGAATGGCTTTGGAGTGCCTCTTTATGGGTCCTTGTGTGTCTTCCCTGACAAATTATCAGCATTGGGAAGAAAGTGGTGAGACAAGTAGAGTTGCAGTTTCAGAGATGGGCTGGAGGCTAGGAGATTAGCAAAAGAGAGCAGCATTTAGTGGAGGCAAAAGGCTTGTGAGGCTGGAGGTGGGGAGATTTCATGTTGGGTCAGAGTTGAAGGGCTGAAGAGAACCGAATCGCATTGGGCTACAGCGGATGCACTTTTGTTAGAATTTCTAGTTGGAACATAGTTGTGTAAGAAAACACTACATTCATTAATCGTGTTCGTAGGTAATAGTGTAAACAGGAATGCTCAGTACACATTCATTTAGCAGATGATATTGTTATTCTCACTCTGTTGCCAATATATTCAATCGCGATGTTCAAAAGAACAATAACTTTTGATGAACTTCAACTTGAGCCCGTGGATGTTCGAGGCCCATTGAGATCCTAAGCCTCGGACAACAATTACCACCTAAAATCCTAGAATTCAAGCTAGGCCCACCAAAGATTTTCCTTCACTAACCAGAAGAGATCGATGGGTACTACTCCTATTCAGGTTATTCAACCTCATATTTTCTCGGATTTTTGCTGACATGCATCTGCGAATGGGGAAGAACCACAAGCCCAGAAGGCCACAAGTCGTTGGCTGTACGCATCGAAGAAGATATAGAAAGCAAACATTGCAATTATTGATTGGCCTGGCCACTCTCTGTGAGCGTGACTGTTGTGACCCTCCAAAGCTTTGCTTTTACGAGCAGTCTCCCAGCCTAGACAACTCCTTTTCAGGCCCCCAAGAAATGGAACCGCTACCGATTATTCGATTCTTGTATCTTTTCTTTTAGCTTTTTCTCTTCCTATGTGGAGCAAAATTCAGCTACTAGTCCAGTGCCACCAAAGCGACGTTGACACAGCAATATTCAACACGAAGTGTTAAGCCGTCAAGATTCAAGAGTCGGCACACCAATTACAGAGCAGAGTGTACGTCAAACAGCAAAGTATGCTTCCTCTTACAATGAAGAGTTCCTAGAATTCAGTAGACCGCGTAAAGTTGAGCCAAAAGGTAATCCAGTTGGGATATGGCATGACAGATTCAATGTCACAGGTTGAACAGGTCGCAGAGCACTTTCCAAATGAATTGATGAGGTTTTTAAAGCCAAAAAACGAATGTTTTTTGACAAAAGTGAGGCCCCACATCAGATGAGGAGTCCGAGTCGCACTCGTCATAAATGCAACACTCCATTAAGAAACAAGGTTGAGTAATCAGGACCAACCATATGTTAAAAAATGGGTGGTGATCCGGTCGCAGATCTTGCTGTTAGTGCCCCATTTGCCAATTTGAGTATAATAAATCAGACGACAGGAACAGAGAAGGGCCCTCATGAGATAATCCAACCTACGCGACCAATTTGCTCAACAGAAAACCAGACAAACACATATGACCAAAAAGGTAGAGGAAACTGCTTCTGTTCTGAAAGTCATATATACCCGGCCCCTCATAGTTCCTTTTCAAACCTCATTCTACTTGTTGAAGATCGTGTACAAGACGGCCGGGATCTGTTTCATTCTCATTCAGAGTAAAGGCTTAGGGGAAACCATGCGTTACAATTTAGACTAAGTGTGCGCAAATGGAGCACAATCTTGCCAACATTCCCGCCCTTTAAGACACCCTAATCCCATTAGAATCCCATTAGAATTGGAGCAAAAGGCTCTAGAAAGATTTAATGAATCATCTTTTTCTGTTTTCTCCTCAGTTTTCTCACTGGGTATTGGGAAGCCTTGGAAGAACATATGTTCAAGCAAAATTTATAATAGTGGATCTTAATCCAAAACAGGCGAAGAGCAACTGTCGCCGTTGCTTGAATATGCAGTCTCAATCCCTTGCTGGAGAGGGAAAAGCATTCCCTTGTTTTCCTTCAAGTACTTTTTAACTTGGGCCAAAAAAATGGGTGTGGTCACAATCTCGATCATACCTCCCATAAGATTAGAAGTCAACATCGTCTTTATCCTCTCTTCCAATTAGAGAGTAAATCCGTTCTGTTGAATGCTTCTCTTCCAAGCCATGATTTGAATACTGCAGTTTTAGATGCATGGAATCCACCATAACCAGCATACTTTGGTGGGGTCCTGTCCGAACTACTGAAATCCACAAGTGGCAACTCGATTGAAGCTGTCGACGGCTTTACTCTAATATAACTCTGCATTAATTATCACTACTGCTTTTCTCAACACTTGTAGTCGTGACCCGTCTAGCACAAATCTAACTTTAACTACTATTCTCGGAGTGTACTCGTTTCTCTTGCATAACAATAGGTCATAATTACCAGACAGGAGAAAGTTGTGAGCTTGCAAGAGATTAACAGGCGTACATCCACTGACTAGCCGTATGCAGGAATCAAGGAACGTTCCCATCTAACTTGAGTGGTGAGAAAGTATTG
>JAGVVM010002278.1:0-63525 GCA_019149425.1 Psidium friedrichsthalianum
GTGCAGTCCGAAAGTCTGACAGCTTTTGCTGTATATCTGTTGATCCATAGGATGTAGGTAAATAAACCATCGTTCTTAGTAAAGGAGATTCCAGTATGGTTGATGTAAAGTGGCAAACTCAACAGAGTCCCAAAAGTATATTTGAGTTTTGAGTCCCGATAGATGACTGTCTTTCAGCATTGTGAAGGAAAGCAAGTCTTTGGCAGCCCCAAGAGCAAATCATCATCCTTGTAGCCCATGGTAAAGGAACGTTTGCCTCTAATACCTCATGAAAAGGCCAATTGTATTAAGTTTAAAACCTAACATTTTGTCTTTATAAATAAAGTGTGGTATGAGCTCACAATCAGTGTAAGGTTTAATTAGCTGGGTTTTTCTATAAGACTGCAAGCAGCAGACGATAATAAATACAAACTTTTTATTGACTAGACTTCCAGCAATTAAAAGATTTTCCTTTTTTGAGTTTTTCAATCAGATCATTGAGTCATTCGAAAGCTAAATTAATGACTTCGTCAACTCTCCCTGGAAAAGGCTAACAAAATCTCTGTGTCGTGTCATGAGGCAGTCTGCACGTAGATAAAATGGCATCATCTTAGTGCCGTCATTAACTTTAGATTCTTAAAGGCTGATTAAGTGACCCTAAATGAATCAATTTCCAAAATTGAGCAAAACTCATTTTGAGATTTACACATATGAGTTCCTCGATTGAATGATGCACAATGTTGTGAGGTCGCTACTTTGTGTGATCCAACCATAAATAGTGCATGACTGCAAGAACCTTTTTTTAGAGGATGATCACAATTTTAGCGCTAATACTAAGTGTTATAGACAATGATTATTTGACTGCATGAGAGAGACAGATAGCTGGAAGCTCATGTACATAGATGAGAATTAAAAAAAAAATTTGGAAAACACTAGCCTATATAATTAGTTTCAACAAAAAACAACTGCTAGACATCAATCACTAAAGTATACTGAAGCTGAGACTGAGGACAAAACGGTATTAATGTTGGCCAAAAAAAAACGTAACAGATGAACAGATATATATCTGCATGGCCAAACATCTGGTTTACATGCATGCTAAAACATTGAAATAAAGCAACTCCAGAGCATAATCCCATAAAAAGAGGATTCATGCATCTCCGTGCAATTTCCTCACCAGCATAAAGACAGATAAAGTCAAACTGCAGGCCATTGAAAACTGAAACATGTGGGTTTACAGTGATTTGACCACAGTTATTTTGCCGAATCATTATGGAAATGAATAACTGCCGGCATGAACTTTTGCCTATGCCAATATGGACAAGAGGTGACGAAGTGTTGATGGACGTCAAATGGGATATCGTGAATATTCTTCAATTTAGCCTGTTTAAGTGACAAGGGACTGGGAAACAAACAAGTTTACAGACTTAACTGTTGCATTGATACAATAATCTGAGTGAGTGCACTGCATTCGACAGAAAAATCGATGCTACTCACAAGATGAAGAAATGAATATGCAGATTAAGACAGTCAAGTTCATCTCAATTTTACATGCCTAAAAAAGCACTCAGACATATTGTAATTTCTCTAGTCAAGAGATTTTCGAAAATTATACTTTTCAGTAAGGAAGTTAATGAATAGTAGAGTTCACTTGAGGTTCATTTTCGCAAACACGACATCTACGAAATATCATTCAGACTAGCTATTAAACATAATTTGAATGCGAAAATCACATGTGGATACTTAAATAACATGGAGACAAAAGAGACATGGCGCAACTCGGACAGGTGGTTCTCAAGGCTTTCCCTCGGACAATAAACTCTATACACAAGTACTCTGTGATCTTCCTCGCACAATAACCAATCAATTTCAACAGATTTGGATGTCTAAGGCTGTCCAAGAGTTGACCTCAGTCTGTGCCAAATATAACATCAACAGTCAACAAAGCTGGCGCAACTCAAAATGATGATAATTAAAAGATTTAAACGGAAGAGGAATGAGGGAAAACGACGATACAAGCCATTCCCGTGGCCCAAACCCTGCCTTGTGTAGAACCTTAACAGCGATGGAAGAGATTTAGACAACCCTCACAGTCTCATCAATATAACCTTTGTAAAACAGTCCCAAATCCACCTCCCCCAGGATGTAATCGGAGCGGAAGCTTCTTTGTAATGTCTCGGTTCAAAAGAGTGAAAGCAATCACATGGGGTAGGCACAGCATTTTTTCTTGAGTCCTAAAGTTTCACTTCTGGGGGTCGAATCAATCACTCAGATCTGAATGTGAGCGGCTATGCTTTCTCTCTGAGGTGTGATTTTTAATGGGCAATGGGATAATATTTGAAGTTGTTGGAACTGTCCAAAAGGACACTAATTGTAAGATAAATGAAACCCTTGCTGCTAGTTAGCAAGGAGAAAAAGGGAGAACAACTGATCTTCTTTTGGTCCCTGTCCATAAGAAGGAAAATTGCCCAACATTTTAAAATCTGACCCACAATTAGAATTGCCAATATGCTTATATGGGTCATCAAAATCGAACAAAGCAGCCCATTGATTTAAGAAACATTGTCAAATTCACAAAGTCGAGTCAAAATTTCAGCTCCAACTATCATCTCCTCCTCATCTTACCCCAAAAGAAAGGTAACAAATTGTAAGACAGTGTTACAAGAGCACAATTTTGAGAGGCAAAACGAGCGCTAGATCTAGAGATAGAAATTTGAGAGAAATGAAAATCTGACCTGTGCGCATGCGCGTAACCACATAACAAGCAGACTCTTCTCTAGTACCACAGTTCCTTTGGGTCGCCACCGTCGTTCTTTGGCCTTAACGTTCCTTGTTAGATGATGCAAAAGCGCAACACCACGGTGGAAAGGAAGAATTCCTTTGCAAGAGCTCCAAGTGATGCTTCCCTGCTTCCCTTTTCTCCCTCTTCTCTCGACCTCTTCAAGTACTCTATTTATACTCTTCTTTTTCTCTCTCAAAGGAGATGAGGACTTTCTCTAGTTCAAAAAAAAAAAAAAGCCGAGAGAAACCCATTAAACTATGCAAACACACTGGGGGAGAAGACAACTAATACAAAAGATACTTAGAACATGATCACTAATAAACAATGACCACTACACATCTCCGGATCCCAAAAGTCCCCCCTCCGTGTGTGTGGATGGCAACGGGGCAGGGCGGGGCGGGGATCGCGTGTCCCGGTCCACAATGGCTTCTGGGTCCCGCGACTCGTGCGGTTTGTCCCGCCCGAAACAAGAAGAGAAAAATGTGATCTTGAACTCTACAGCTAAAGACACTTTCGCGACATGAACATCAAAATCAAGCCAAAACAATTTGAATCTTGCTGACTTTGCAGCATTCCAAAGTGGGTTTCGCACCCAAAACTCAAAAGCATCCTCAAGATTCCGACTTCACACTCAAAATGCAGCTCAGATTCAAGACAAAATCATGAGAGAGAGAGAGAGAGAGAGAGAGAGAGAGAGAGAGAGAGAGAGAGCTGACGGGTATGACTGGTAGCTGCCCTTAAGTTGGATTTGAGCTGAAGATGGAGCGACGATGGTGAACTTTGAACGCGCAGAGGTGGCCGATGGAGTCGAAGACGCTCTCATCGCCTGTCTCCGTGTGCGCGAGTGGATGATGCAAGGCGAGAGAATGAACGAAAGATTTTAGAGACAGTACGTGACTAGAAAGTGAGGGTTTGATGGCGAAAAGTGAGAAGTTCAGGAACATGTTCATTACCTGTAAGGCTTAATTAGAAAACGACACGTGTCGCCATGGATATTTATAGATTTAATGCTTTTATTTTTTATTTTTTATTTCTCCAGATAAAAATTTCCTGCTCATCTTATTCCCATCTGGTAAGCCTTATGGTTAGAGGATTTAAAAGTTAAACCAATACATGGCAAAAAATTCATGACTAATTCGAAATCACATTTCATCAAACTTAGATTGAGTGAGTTATCACATCTTTCGAAATATTGGTTATGCACGACTTTACTTAATGTGGGTAAATATAAATGGTGATATGACGTTGTTCATTAGAAATCAAAAAGAGAAAAAGATAAAATTACAGTTAGCAGAGGATTTGACTATTCAAATTTAAGATACGAACAATAACAAATGAAAATCTACACTCTAAGTTTACTATTGCAATGCAAATCAATATCCGTAAGAGCATGATCTACGTTTAGGACAAATTTCTTATTTTGTAAGACAACAAGAGCAAAACGATCTCACTTTTAGGGACCAACTCTACTTTCGACCGCGCCCTCGTCCCTCCCCCCTCCCCCCAAAAAAAAAAAACCGTGGGATGATGATGCTTCAATTTTGCGCACGTGCATCTCGTCAAACTATGCGATGTCCAGAGCAAGGCACCATCTTTGTTATGAGCATGGTCGTGAGCAAGTTATTGACCAAAAGGCCCAAACTGCTTTCAATTGAGCATCAAAGGAGGCACAATCATTACCCATTTGCCATTCCCCAACTTTGTAGGCTTCAATATCTCCTCTACACAAACTCTCTCAAGAGTTTCAAAAGATCATGCCTTTATAGAACTTTGTATCCATCATGTCAAGAGAAAATACACAAATTTCCTTTTCTGGAATCAGGACTAACTTCATTGGGACAACTTGGAATTTGGGACTAATGGGACAACTTGGAATTTGAAAGCCCAAAGTGGACAGAACAAGAAAGCCCAAACGTGGAGACATCGAGCAAATGACCCATTTCTCTGCGTTCCCTCCTTGTTTTTCTGGGTTCTTTCGCAGGCTCCAGAACTGTCATCCTCTGGATTAGGATAGAGTTTCTTGAGGCTTTGCAGCGTTGAGCTATGGCGATGGCTTGTGGGTGCAGTTCTACTGATACCCGATGGAGCATGGCGTCTCTCCAGTCGGCTCTTCCTTCCATTCCTTCTCTTCCCAAGACGGCGACGCCGGCTTCGAAGACAACTCCTCCTTCTGTTCGGTTCTTTTCCGTCGCTAAAAGGACCTCCTTTCCTCTCCTTCGCAAACCCCAGTTGCAGTTGGGCTCGTTCGCGGGGTTGTCCCCTCTCAATCCCCTTCTCTCCCTCGGGCTCGCGGGTATGTCTATTCCTTCTTCGATCCAGTAAGAGTGTCTCTGTTTTTGACGTCATTGCTTTTGTGGGTTTCTTATATATTTGGTGAATTGGCCCGTTGGCATTGTTTCTATGGTAGTAATTGACAGAGTTTGCGAAATGATGGCTCGGACTTGGGAATAGAGTTGGCTCCATGTAGGGCTGGTTTTGTCGTTGGTTCTTGTTGAATGAGTTTCTCTCGACGCAAATTTGTTTTCTGTGGTCTATTAACGGGTTGAAGCTGGACATGATGTGCGGCATTATATGTGGTTCACGAGTCTTTGTCTTGGTAGAGATTTATGCTCCAAGTTTTGAGAGAATGTGATTGGTTTTCATTTTTGAATGGCCAGTTCTGTGGTACAAAACATTACGTGCATTCTTGGATCGAATTGTTCCTCTCCACACCCATTTCAAGAACTAAAGGTTTACTTGAGTGGGTGGTTATACCCTTCACACTAAGCAGAAAATATAGCAAGCACTCTAATGCCAGGGGACCTCACATTTCTGTTTCATGTACTGGTTACTTGTTTCTGTGCTGCTACTTCATAGAAGTAGAACTCTCCATCCCATGATTTGAAGACATTGGTTTGGTAGTAGGTGCTGTCTCCCTTAATTTGGCTGGATCAGCAAGGCATTATTGAGTCATAAACATTGATCTGTCTTTGGGTTGGTTATCTGGTAAAAACAGACTGTAAGATGTAGAATCCGTGTTGAAAGGAGCGTGTTTGGGTGAAGGCTGATGGGCCCATAATAGTGGTCGGATCAGGCATTGCTCAGATGTCGGACTTCATCTGTTTAGGCATTTCTGGATGAAACATGTATAGGCTGTTGAAGTATATTAGTTGAATATCTTTTACTTCGCTCTTCTCTACGAAGGCCATAATTACCTGATACTACTTCAATTACCTCCCAAATACCATATCTTACCTTCCCAATTTGTTTTTGTCAAAAGGAAAAACTATCCGACATGAGCCAAAAAATCGAGAACAAGGAAACACCTGCTTATTAAACTGCAAAGGTGAAGAGAAATAAGAAATGCATGGTGAGATGAGGACTATATGATAACTGAGACTATTATTAGCATGGGCCATGGTTGTCCATCACGAAGGGTTGGCCCTAGACTTCTTTTGATGCTTACACGGGTGCTGTGTGATCACATGTGATCATGTTCAAACGGCAAAACACAGGAAATGAACCAGGGTAACCTGATGAAGGATGAGGAATCCTTGACCGGTCTTTAAAGGTGATACTTAAATTAGGGCATAATGGATCAATTCATTCAACAAGATCCATTTGATCGGACCAGCATGAATGGGATTGGTCTCACCTCTCGCTTGGATGTGCTGTTTCTGTTGATCTATTCTATTCATTGGCCAATCCGATTAATACTGAAAAATCCATCAATAAGAAATTGAAGGGATTAAGATGTTTGGTAGAGCTTAAAATGAAACTAGAGGGAGGGACTCTGGTTCATTAATTGACCTTTATAGTCAGCTGATAACCTGGACTACTGCAACCCAATGTTGACCATGCATCTTTCTGCAAGTAGTGTTTCATGTTTTAGCATGGGGAGAGCTTTTTACTCAGGTGTGTTAATTATCTGTCTCACTTGGTAACAGTCTACTTTAGTGATAAAATAACATGAGGTGACACCAACAATAGGGGCACAATTTGCAATATTGTTTTTTTCCCTTTTCCGTCAGTCCATCCTTATCCAGAACCTGTTGTTGGTTCTAGCTTTCATACCTGTCTCTGCATTTATGGCTTGTTTGTGTCAAGGTGCTTTTATGCACGAGAAGTGGAGGATGAAGGTTGAGTAGAGTAAAACTTCCAACTTTGTACTTAATGTGACTTTGCTTATGCGATGAAAAGGCAATGGTTGACATTCTGTCCAATAATTTCATGATCTCTTGATGACAGCACTTGCTTCGATGGTTGGGGGAAGAACCTTTTAATCTTTTCTGAAGTTGATAGACTGAAACAGCCTCAAATTGCTGAGAATGGGCTTTGCAGCCTTTACATGGATCCTCGAGTTTGAGGTCCACTTGAATCTGAGTTTCAATTTTAGGGTCTATCTTCTGGGTCCTATGCTCCCACCAAAATGGAAGATGCTTTGTTGTTAGATTAGTATCTGTTGCATCTAACTTCCACAGATTGTGCGTTTATTTAAATTACCAGGTTTGTCTTTTTGCAATATTATCTGTGATTGGCTTGCTTCCAGATTGCACCAGCTACGAACACAACTTCACCCTCATTGACAACGGATCTCGAGTTTTCGCAATGAGGCATGGCAGGCGGGTTCCCAAGCTCAATAGGCCCCCTGACCAGCGACGTGCACTAATTCGTGGCCTCACAACTCAGCTTCTCAAACATGGTCGGATCAAGACCACCAGAGCAAGGGCCAGTGCCATTAGGAAGTATGTCGACAAGATGATTACTTTGGCAAAGGATGGATCTCTTCATAAAAGAAGACAAGCCCTTGGCTTTATCTATGAAAAGCAGATCGTTCATGCTTTATTTGCGGAAGTCCCAGAAAGGTATGGCGAGAGAAATGGTGGCTATACAAGAATTATTAGAACTCTGCCAAGGCGAGGGGACAATGCACCTATGGCCTATATCGAGCTTGTCTAGTTAGCCTTTCGCCTGGGAAATTTGTGGATCAATTTTTAACTAAATTACTGGAGCTTATTGTTTGACCATGAAAATTGCTGTCATGTACGAGGAAAGTAAATGTCATTGCTTCATCGTTTGCCTCTGTTGTGGCTTCATGTTTTCATCGATACACCATTCCAGCCCTTACCATCTAATCAAAAAAAGTCAAACTTGTCAATGATATCCTTTTTATTTCTCCACTTTTGCTTGGCGTGTTTGCACTGTGGTAACAAAGCAAAAACTACTTGTTCTGTCATTTTTGGCATAACTGGCCCTAATAGTTTAAAGCAATGTTGTCGAGAGCTAATCCGTAGGTTAATGATTTTCCTACTTGGGGTGTTCTCCCCGACTGTTGTCCCTCCCTGTCCATGGTGTTCTGTTCAGCCATAGGACAAACTTTTAGATCGTCACACTCAAGGTCTCTTGATCTTGATCATCCATCCGTGCGTTTAGAAATCGTAGTCTCTCTGCTTGATCTCATAATGCGTGGGTTCTACCTCAGTCAATTCGTCAATGTCTGTATTCTTAATGCTACAACATTATTGCCAATGGCATTGCCCTGTGTATAGATAATGCCAGCAAGGACTATGGGGTTCCTGCAATCGCATGGGAAGATAAATGTCAGATTGTCTTTACTCGAGAATATTGGGAAATCCAGTACGTTTATCCTTGTTATTTATCAGAGATATTTGAGAAATTCAAATCTGAAAGAGTCAAAAATGAGGAGCATAATGTACACTTAGCTGTTTCAAGCTGTTTTATTGCTGCTATGTTAGTTGATGCGTGAAGGCGCCGACCTATCGTCTTAGGAATCCATTTATTTCGAACTCTCAGGGCATGTTTGGTAATGTTTACGATCAAAAAAAAAGTGATTCTGATTAGAATCATTTTTTTATTTTGTTCCCTAAATAAGTTTTATAGAATCAGAACGTGTTTGGTAACTGCATAAAATTTCTGTTCTCGAAATAGAAACGCGTTTGATAATTGCATAAAATTTATGTTCTGGGAAATAATTTCTCTTCCCAATTTGTCATTTAAATTAAATAATTACATTTGATGACTTTCCTCAAACCCTACGGTTGTGATTCTCTTGCACCATGACATCCTTTTGGTCAAAATAGGAATGCTTCAAATTTGTTCCTTGAAAGGATAATATGCTAAAATTGTTGTTTTGCCATGCTTCTCTTGAGGCTATGCATATGCCAAGGATGAAAGAGGTGACTCTAATTATCTTTTTATTGCTTAGAATGAATAAAATCCATATCTACCACATAGGTGGCTAAGTTTTACCCTAGGATATCATGCCGATGGTCACTGATGCAGCATGGTGCTTCGGTAACAAATCAAAAAGGGCTTAGAAAAAATCAGAAGACAAAATCACCAAAAACATGATTGGGCAGTTGAATGGACCTATTTCTTATTTTTTGAGATTTTTTGGGGATTTTTCAGAATGATTTGCTCATGAGGAGCCAAATTGTCATTTGGGAGAAATCGGAAGGAAAAATCATCAAAAAAAAAGATTGGCCAGTTGAAATGACCCATCCCCTAATTTTTTAGATTTTTTTTTTGGAATTTTCCCGGATTTTCCAATTTTTTAGAATTTTTATGAATTTTCCATTTTAGATTTTTAATCATTTTCTAATTTTTATTTTATTTTTTTAATTAATTTCCAAAATTTTTTATTTAAAAAATTATCCGGACCGGATCTAGTTGACCCAACCCAAGCCTCGCAGGTGCTCAATAAAAGTGAGAGAAGATTATCGTTGTTTTTTTTATTCTCAAAAGTATTCCTTTTTGGGAGAACTTAACTTTTTTTATTCTAAGAATAGAAACGTTATCAAATAGGCTCTTAGCCTAAGCTACACTAAGCCATTTCAAGCTGTATTATTGCTGCTGCATTCGCTGATGCGTGAAGGGGCCGACCTGTCAATCTTAGGACTAGTCCCATTTGTCCGTGGCTTTGTGAAAGCGAGACCATGCTCAGCGTTTGAGTTAATCACGCAACCAGGCACGCTCAGCTGTTCCGAGCTGTTTTATTGCCTGCTATATTCGCTGATGCGCGAAGGCGCCGACCTATCACCTCAGGACTAGTCCCATTCGCAAGTTCCATGCGTTCGGTTCTGATCATGACTGATCCCGAAGGAAGAACATCAACGCTTCGCGGGACCATCTGGTTAAGCCTTGAAAAGAGAGAGAAAAACGAGAAAGTTGGGGTCCTTGTTTTGACCCCTCTCTTACCCGACTCTTTTGCCGCATCGTGTGCTGAGATATTTAACCATCTGTGCGTTTAAAGGGGGCATCTGTCACATCTGGTGCTTGAACTTTCAAGCACATTGAACATGAGACTGTTGATCCTGGATCCACGCTTCCGGCGGGCGGGGTTCCTCGAATAGCGAATGCTGCACGGAACCGAAAATCGCTTCGAGATCTCCGGTGGGCTGCCTCGCGGTGGGGGGCCTCGGAATCTCTTTGTTGGGAATAGTTACCATGCTGTTCCAGCCTAATGTAATTTGGTGACTCTTTCCGCCATCTGTTATTCCATTCCAATTCATACGATGATGACAAACTGCAAGGTCCCTTCATGGATTCTCTCCTTCCTTTCATCTTTTCTTTTTGCTGTACTGCCCCGTCGACTTACCTACGGTGCGTGTTCGAACGAATGACGGACTTGAGTCGCTCTTGCGAACCGCTCGTAGATAAATTTTATGCAGGCATCCTTCGCTTCGGCGCCTTTCTACGTGTTCGATCAATGTAAACCGTCGGCATTTAAGTTTCGCGTGCTGCGGTATCGACCTGTGCTTTTGTGTGCTTCTAGTTGAAGTCTCCGCTTTTATATAAAGACTGGCTTAGAGCAGCAAGTTGACCGTTGGGTTTGCTCTGAAGCTTTTGACTTGCGTGCCCTTTTTGAGTCGCTCCACCTTCGTGCGCCGAGGAGAGAATAACACGAACGGTCGATCCGAAACGCATCTCGATTCCCTATTAAGGAGAGCATGATACGAGTCTGTCTAGCCCTAGGTTTTGGCCGTAGGTTTGGTGGGATTTGTTAAGGTTAAGGAAAGCTCAACCCAAGAGGTCCGAGATGAAGATGAGAGAAAATGACGGAACGAGGGGGGTTAAAATTGTCCAAAAAGCTTTAAACATATAGCAGTTTTGTCGATCTGAGAGTCTTAAGCCGTTTCGACGATTTCCTAATTGAGTCTATTCGGTAATTTCTGCCAAAATTGCTGACATGAATATTGGTCGTCTCACGTGGCACGGCCGGTGTTGATGTAGATAATTTCTAATAATAATTATTCGATTCTTTTTATTAATGTTCTTTTCTTTTCTTTGTTTTGTTTTAACAACTCTGGTCGACCATCGCCAGCCACAGGCAAGGGGCAGTGAACCTCGCTTGGTCTTGGCAGCCGCGGCCTTCGCACGGGCAATAGTTGTAAAAAGGCAAATAAAAAATTCGAAAGGTATCGAAATATTATTAAAAATCATTCACATCAGCGTCGATCGCGTCACGTAGGATCGTCGGCGTCCACGTCGGCGATTTCCAGCCAAAATTGGCCGACTTGGGCTCCATTGGCAACAACGTGAAAAGGTGCAGGACAGAATCGACGAAAAGTGCAAAAGGGGGTTCAGAATATTTTGGACAATTTTGTCGAAAGAATGGAGGGAAGGCAGGTGGCTTTCGAGAATATGAGATGGGTGGTGATGGGAGGAGGTGTCGAGGACGGCCATCCCTGAAAGAGTGCTTGTCATTTGCTGGTTTGGAGTGAATGGGAATCGAATCCAAGAAACTTTTCATATGCCTTGCAATTGCAAATGGCAAAAAGGAAAAAGGAGAGGTTGGATGGGGGGAATCGGAATTTGGCCTCACAGGACAACACAAGCAACAAGCCCACAAATCACAAATCATTCTCTTCAAAACAAAAAAAAAAAAACTAATAACTTACACATAAAAATAAAATTAAATTAAAAAGAAGAAGAATTATAAAATAAAATTAAAAAAAAAAAAACTTGTGTGGCTGTCGTTTTCACACAAGCACGCCCACCACCCCCACCCCACCCCCCTTTGGGGATCCAATGCTTGCCCCCACCTCCTTTGAGAATTATGTCTTCTTAGAAACGAGGAGGGGAGGCAAAGTCACACACCATCTCATCTCATCGTTAAATGGAGCCCATTTACCGCGGACGAGACTATTCCACACGCATCGCCCGGCCCGCCCCCATCGCGTGCGGCACGTGCCAGAAAAAATAGCGGGTCTTGTCAGTTTCAAATGATAAATCGATTCGCCGACAAGAAAGAGCGGCCGATATGCACGCGACCTCGAAATCGAACCGATCTCCGTCTCGCGAGCGGATTCAACGGGTCGCTCGCCCGAGATCTGTAACTCGAAGATTGAGCATGTGTAGGAAAATGGGTCATTTTCTATTTTGGTGTGTCGTCCTTGGTATGATGATGGGTTTACCAAAAGATGAAAAATTTCTCCCACTCCATTTGATGGATGCAACAACCTTCTTCTCCCACTCTCTCACCGACCCATTTCCATTTTGTCCCAATTAATTAATTAACATATAAAAAAACATTTATGTATATAAATATATATATGCCTATATTATAAATCTCTTCTCCTCCAATCAAATCCCACTTTTGTGGGTTTTAGATTACCGCCCCACACCGCCTTGCAATGATGACATCTTTGTCGACAACTCGTGGGGACCTATCGACCCACGATTGGGGTCGATGTTCGGAGCTTTTTGATTGGCCACAAACCCGAAAATCGATTTTCGCTCATTGCCAGTGCGGTTAAACGGGCCGTGGTGCGGTAAAAAGTAGGTGCGAAGATGGGAGTGAATTACGTAAAAACGAAGACGTTCGGTCGTTTTCACGCACGGGGGGTGGAAGTTTTTGTTTTGGAGTGGGGCCGAAGTTTGAGGAATTTTGGAGTGGGACGGCGTGTCGTTTGAGGGATTTTGTCCACATGATTTTAGGCAGAAAATCCCAAGGTGGAGTGCGTTGAACTTAAGGTATTAAATTGAGTTTTAGTTTAGTCGTTTTTGTTGGGGTAAGCTTGTAGATTCAACCCAGTTTTTGCGCGAGTCCTCCGTCTTTTTGGGGTTATTTTATTTTATTTTATTTTTTTAAAAAGGGATTATTTAAGCAACGTCGTGGTTTATTTCCCATCGGCTGTCGAACAATTTGACGTGATTTTGTTTTGAGTATTATATTATTACTAATTTTCGTTTTTTGAACGTTGATTTTGTTGCAAATTCATATGATGTCGAGAGAGCAATTTTCTTTTTTATGTGTGAATTCTTTTTAAGCTTGGCATAGAACTAAAAAAGGGGCAGAAGAGTTCAACTTAGGCGGCTCTCACTTTTGATTGTCATGAGATCTTTAAACCCCAATATGAAGAACAGACATTAGCACACTCTACTTCCACTTACATCAAAGAATGCAATGCAATGCAATAGAATTTTGTTCAAGATTAGGAATTCATATAATATATATTATTTTGAAATAAGATCGCTAATGTACATGAACAAAATGGAATGTTAGGAGAATTGTTGTGATTGAACAATGGATATAAGGGTAATCCTGCGATTTAATGTGCACAACTAAAAAAAAAAAAAAGTTGCATTTCAGGGTTTTTTTTTTTGGGGTTCTATTCATGGGATTTCAAAGTAGTTAAAAATCAAAACTGAAGTTCATAGCTCCTTGGCAGTAAATACAGCTACACTCAACCGATGCGTTATGCGCATGCTCGAGTTTTACAATTAGATTTTTAGATGAGTTTTATAACGAGCGTTGAATAATTTGTTAAAATCTCGTTGTTATGCAATAGGGGTAGTATTAAATGATTTTTAGAATAGTTGGTGGGATCCAAAGAGTCGTGAAAATAGTTTCATAGATAGGGTTATCTTCAGAAACTACTCCTAATACACAGACATTGATCGGCTCCTCGCCCATATACAACAAATCTCTTCACTTTCTTATTTCTATTGAATCAATTTTTCACCAATCAGGTAGTTGAAACCTCGGGCTACTTTCATCAATTGTCCTTCGGCGAAGTCAACTGGGCTTATGTACTAATCTATAGGGTTAAACAATCTTTAACCTGAAGCGAAAACGACGGTTAATAATTTATTTTCATGTTAAGGAAAGTGAGAGGCAAATCAAGAGGAGTGGTAAGCTTTGAAACTTTAGATGCCGAGGTTCCAAACGTGAGTCACAACAAAACTAATTTTTCTACTTTCCAACTCATGCTCTCCTAATCAACCAAAATTAATTAATTTTTTTAAAACAAATATTTCCACCCCATGCTGTACTGATCAACATGATCAAAACCCCTAATCACACGCCAACATAAGGAAAAAGGAAACGGTCAACGGTCCACGTCCTTGAAAATGGCCCGGCCCCACCAAGAAAATATTAGGTGGCCCTTGGTGCCACGTTACCCGTCATCCGGGCCCAATTTCGCTCATTGTACGACACGTGTCGCATCGCATAGACGGAGCCTTACCCAATAGGGATGGTTATCCTCTAAATTAAATAAAAATAATTAGCACAAGATTAAATTATCAGGAAAATGTTTTAAAAAATAATTAAAAAATTGGTAAGGTAGCACAGAAATATATGAGACCATTCGCACGGGCACAGACGAGCCTTACCCATAGGGGATGATTATCCTCTAAATTAAATAAAGGATTAAAAATAACGGAAAATCCCAAACTGGCATATTTAAAATTCCAAACTGATATACCTGTGATAAATTTACTCCAAATTATTTTTTTGACCATCAAAAATCCCAAACTGATATAATCGTGACAATTTTACCCCAAACTAATTCTTCTGACCACAGAAAAATCACAAACTATACACATGTGATAAATTTATTCTTTGTTAGTTTCCGTTAAGCCAACAAAAATTTTAAGTTGATACAATAGAGGTTAAAAACCCCAAATATGTACATCTGACAATTGTCACATGTTATCTAACTTACAATTTGATCATAAAATATAACGAAAATTAATAGATGGTAAATTTGTAATAAGTGAACCGGTTTGGAGTAAAATTATCAAAAGCATGCCAATTTAGAATTTTTTATGGTAAAAAAATAACTTGAGATAGATTTATCACGGATGTAAGGGTTTGAAATTTTTCGTGGTAGTAACCTGTAAATAAATAATTAGCAGAAGATTAAATTATCAGGAAAATGGGAAAAAAAAAATAGTAAGGTAGCACAGAAATACATGAGACCATGGGGGTGGCAAGCGTCCCTCTCCGCCCAGCCGCAAATCAGTCCTCAGCCACAAAATAAAAGACTTGTTTTTTTAATTTTTAATTTTTGTTCTCATTGTCGTTATTATATCGAGCTTGGAAGTAAAGTTAGGACTTTTCTCTATTCCATTTATATTATACGAACGTGTAAATAAATAAGTTATCATCGCCGTAGCACCCTTTCTCTCTCCATCTCTATCTCTCTTCGACGTCACGGGATGGCGGCGCCACCGTAAATCATTATTATCCCCGCGGTTTGGAGTAAAAAAATTAGTCGCCATTGTCGAATCATGAAATAGTATGATTGGCAAATGAATTAATAAAGATGAAAGCTCATTTTTAAGGGAAATTTTCAAATGAATGCTTGAAATGGATATTACAATTTTAAATAAGAGCCAAATCTCGCCAGCCGGTTAAATATTCCAGCCGACCAAGGGTATTTTGCATCCAAGACAATTCAACTTAAATTTTAGTTAAATTAGAATAAAAAATTTAAGAAAACTAGAAGTTTTTAAAAAAGAAAAAACAAGTACAGGCAGAAGAGCAGGCCCCAGCCCTCTTGCCTATGGGCGGCGGCCCATTGTTGGTGGGGGGTTGTCCATGGCCAGCAAGTGTCAGCGACCCTTGCCTCTAATTGGGAGGGTCATCGGCCACAGGCGAAGGGCCGAATTTTTTTAAACCATTTTTTAAAACTAACTTAGGTAAGACTTATGTAAAAATTAATATTCAAGATCAAAATGATGTCTAACCAAGGCTGGCGTTCGTGTGTGGATTTCGAGGGCCTAGGCCGGTGGTCAGAAAAGGATAGAAAAACGAAATAGAAAGAAAATTAAAATAGAAAATCAAAGTATGAAAATGCCCTTCATCAACTGGTGAGGTTAAATCGTTCTTGATAACGTCATGCCCTCGTTTAAAATAAGATTCATTTCGAGACATTCCAAATTTTTATTTGAAATTTTACTTGCTCTAATGCGTGCTTTTCGATATTGCGATTGGTTCCGTCGATCACGATTCGACCGGGGGGACAAGCTTTTTCTTAACTTTTAGAGCATAGTTTTTCACACACGGAGTAGACTTTCCAGCGAGGAGTGCGCGTTTCATCGCTTGGTCCAAAGCAAGGGGCGAATTAGAGTTCGGACAACCTCTCCTCCTCCTCCCTTCACATATAAATAAGGACGTGGGTGTTCTCTGCAACTTGCATCTCCAAACCCGCACACCAACACTGAGCTTCTCTCTCTCACTCTCTCTCTCTAGGACTAGCTTAGTGACGACTAGGGCTTTGTCGTGATAGAGATGACAAAGGTACATCCGAACGCGGCGGCCGCAGCCGCAGAGCGGCGCCCGGCGGCGGCCAGGCTCTCTGCCCGGTCAGGAGCTTCTCCCTGGCGTACGAGAAGGAGGAGGTGCTGACGGTGTGGAAGAAGTCCCTGCTCCTCAACTGCAACGGCTTCACCGTGTACGACTGCAAGGGGAATCTTGTTTTCCGGGTCGACAACTACCTCGCCGGGAACAAGGGCGAGATCGTCCTCATGGACGCCGCCGGCAAGCCTCTCCTCACCATCCGTCGCAAGGTTAGCTGACGTTTCTCATCGTTATTATTGTTGCGGATCTCAAAAGGATTTTTTTTGTTTTTTAAAGATTATGGCGAAATGGGTAATACGTTAATCGTAAATGGTTTGCGGATCCGAGCTGACGGAGCATTATTTTGTTGATTGCATCAGAGGTTGAGCCTCGGCGACAACTGGCAAGTCTTCAACGGCGAGACGGCGGCGAACCCCCGCTTCACGGCGAGGAAGCACACCAACATGCTCAACACCAAGAGCCTGGCCCAGGTGAGCGTGGGCAGCGGCGGATCCGCGAGTGGGGGCTCCTCGCCGTCCTCGGCGCCGTCCTCGCCGTCCTCCTCCTGGTCCCCCCGGAGCGGCGGCAGGAACGTGGCGTACGAGATCGAGGGATCGTACGCGCAGCGGCGCTGCACGGTGTACGACGCCCAGAGGAGGGTGGCGGCGGAGATAAGGCAGAAGGAGGGGGTCGGGAGTGACGTGTTCCGGCTGGTGGTGCAGCCGGGGATGGAGACGGCGGTGGCGATGGCCCTCGTCATCCTGCTCGACCAAATGTTCGGCACTTCCAGACGGTCCTCGAACTGAATCAGCGGCCCAAACGGCCTCGTTTGGACAGCGAAGTACATTAGAGAGACGTACATAATTTTTGACGTCATATATATGAACACCATTTGGAAGCACCACCAACCATCGACATTCTCCACCATTTCCCCCTCTTTTAATATATATATATTCCCCACTTTTTAATGATTTTTCTTTTTTTTTAATCTGAGACTTTTTTTTTTGTTGCTCTTTTTTTTGGAGCTTCGTTTTTTTCTTTTTAAATAAAAAACCAAGCTCCAAGTGGGGATGCGAGTGCGTGTGTATGCTGTATTATCGTGTAATTTTCTCCCTTTTTTTTGCCACTTTTTTCCCTTTTTTTTCCTTGTTTTTCGGTTCTCGGTGTCGGAAAATTCTAAAAAATAAGGCAATAAAAGTAAAATTATGGTCTTTATATTATCTGTTGAGTACATTCATTTTCTATTTCTATGTATTTTGCTTGAGGGTTTCAGTGATGCTGGATTATGTATAGGATACCAAGTTACATATTATCAACCATAGAAGTTGCGCGAAAAGCTTATCGATTGGAATTCCGAAGATCAAGACACGTTTATGAAAAGGTGGGGTATAATTTGCAAATCTTGTCGAGATTATGTACGTCGCATTGCACCCTTCTCTTGCTCAATTTGATGCCTTTGAAAACAATACGTCATGATGTTGGAATTAAGCAATTCAATTATGTCCCTTAAAACAACAAAATTTTTCGCTTTCTTGAATATGATTTAGGGAGTTGGAGAATTATCGGAAATATGATTTGGTCATTTTTATGGCGGAAAAGATATGAAGAAAAAGATGACTAAAGAAAGAATGGCTATTTGTAATGACGGAAAAAGTATTAAAATTAAGATAAAGATAAATTGATTTACGTTTAAATTCTAGTTGAAAATTCAAATGCCGTTCTAAGTTGGAATTCATTTCCATGCACGGTAAGGAAGGATCGATACAAAGAAAAAAATTGGTTCGGACAAGTTTCGTCAAATAGGAAATGGAAAGATGAAATAGACGTGCAAATATAATTATTTTTTTTAATATATTATTTGTCTTTATATATGACAATGGGATTAGGACAAGAAGAAAAGGCTAGTTCATCTTTTATGATCGTCTTATTCCACTATGTTTTTTGGTTTTTTTCACACGCAATAGAATACGAATACAACTAATGATCCAAGTCCAAACTTCTCAAGCATATCAAAACAAATTTCACAAGCAAAAAAAAATTATCGAAAAGATGAGTTACACTGTCGCGAAGATTTGCCCTCTCAAACGGAATGCAATAGAACAAATAATAGGAGAAACACTCTAATAACATGGTTCCTCCTATTTTAGGAAAAAAAAATTGTGCTTTCCATGACATTCCTCATTAAAATTGATGCATAATCAAATAAATTTCGCCAAAAAAAGTTGTCAAAAAGATGAGTTATACTGTCAAGAAGATTTGTCCTCTCAATTTGAACGCCACCAAAAATTAATTTGGGCATTATCATTAGGATAATAGGCGCAATTTGTTTGCCTTCTCATGGCATTAGGTCAAGAAAAGATTACACTTTCCGCCCCTCCACTTTCATGTTTTTCCCCTTAATCGCGTCGATGTATGTTTAGTTCGTTCAATCAGTCCTTATACTTTCGTGGATTTTCTAATCAAGTCCCAACACCAAATCCAACCGGACTTAGCCGACCTCATCGTCGGACGACCTAAAGTATGACGCGGATAAATTAGGCAGATGCCCACATGGACGCGTGTGGAAATATTTAGCCAATAGAAACAACATCGGAGTATGATGTGGATAAAACTCGGTCATTGAGAAACTTCATCCGAGTCGCGCTGCCGGCTGGATTTGGTGTCAAAAATGACTTCATCTGGAAAAACTTATGGTAGTAGAACGACTTGATTAGAAAAATTAAAAGCACAGAGACTTGACATGAAAATGCGGGAAAGTATAGGGACGAAACTAGAATTAGTAACTCCTATGATTACATTAGATCAATGAGCTTTATATCTTATTTAATGCCGTGAATGAATTAAATTAAGGAGATTTATTTTGTTTAGGTACGAGAGGTTATTGTCTAGTTTGAGAAGGTACCGCCCTAATTAGTAATGCCACGGCTTTTGATGATGTGGATGAAGAAGATGGTTCATTTTGTTAACTATGGCCATTAGGTAAGCAACCCTTAATCTCCCATTAAATTAGGTTGATTAGCCCCTAAACTCCTACCTCTATAATTCTTTGGAAGTCTCGTGTGATGCACGGTGTTAATTGACTTAAAACTTCTTATGTCTTGTATATATTGCAAGATCGATACAAAAAGATGAAAATGCAATAGTATGACATCGCATATTAGGAGAATTTTCGTTTGTTTTAATCAGATTACGGCATGAATTGAAAGTGAAAGTAATTTTCAGTTTACACATCGAAATACATTTAACTCAAGATCGAAGTGCGACTAACGTTGTTATTGGTGAAATAATTAAGTGCTTTTCTTCTTCATTATCTATTCAAACTTCTGTCGTCACGACGTAGCTCAATCACAAAAAAAAAAATCATTTTATGTATTTATATTAGTATATTTGACGCTTTGGATAAGAAAAAATTTATTACTTAGGCAGGTATACACCTATGCAAACCGTCCGCGTTGGTATGTCATTTTCTTCAATTACCAACTTTAGATTGATAAATTTATTCAGGTAAAAGCTAGCAAGAACCTACATGATTGCATTGAATAATTTTCGTCCCAAACGTTCGCTATCGACATGACATGCATCAACGGTATAGCAACTTATGCGCCCAAAGAAGACTAATTCAATAATTTAACGAAGCATTAATTTATCATAACACCAAAGTTCTATTTAATAAAATGCCGATAAATTGGTATAAGTTTGGTCAGACATGGAGAATATGCGGGCATCTACCTTTGCACCTGAATTTAGCGATCTCTGCCCTAAGTTTATAAAACTTGTCGCTGAGGTACACCTGATGGGAACCGAAAGAGTTTCTTGCGAGTTTACATGACGCCTAGGGCAATATCATGTGATTACAATAATGAAGTCTCCATAGTTTTGAACATTGGAATGCATGACCATGCATGAAAAGGTTGTGGCCCGATAAAAAAAAAAGAATGGAGAGCTTACGTAGTCAACTGTTTGATTGGGAGAAGGTCAAGAGTTTGGCAGCGGCGCGACTAGTATATCCGGACATGGTGCTCGCCATGGCTGGCATGGTGCTCGCCACGGCTGGCATCAACTTTAGATAGTTCGATGATGTTTGGGTAGTTTCGAAGCCCCACGCTCATTAAATAGGCAGATCCAATTAGGTCTGGATCGGGTCGAAAGTGATCCCACCCAAATAAACCAATTTGACCCGCTTTAATCGATTTCCATTAAAGGCAAATACAGTATCTAAACTGAAGTGAGAATGCAAAGCTAGCGAGGGCAAAAGAGAATGAAGAGACTCATGGCTATGAGTTAAGTCTACACAAGTTATAAACCCATTTAAGACATATTTATGACACATTTAACACGCGTATTATGTTCAAACCCATTATGACCCATTTATTGATATAGTTACCATGAATAACAACTCAATCTATCATGTAAAGGTCTAAGAAATGGATTTTTGACCCATTTTGGCAGGTTTATAATTTTCTGAATAAGGTAGTTTCTTTTTCGATGCATAACGGGACACGCCCCTTGTCGAGATCCAATAATTCAGGAGGGCATGCGTAACTTGCGCTTTACAAGTACATCATTAGAAAAAGGCAAATGAAAAAAAATTGAAGTTTTGCTAGCTGTTATATTCAAAGTCAAAGCATTATGATCATTTTCATCAGTTCATGTACATATTATCTATGTACCAATAAAACTTAGAAACTATCACATAGTTAAGTCTCTCTTGATCGATCACGCCAGCCAAGTCATTGCCGGTCGCAATTTTTGGGAAGCAAGGTCAGAACAAGAGCCCGGATGGCGGTGCCAACTGCCTCCCCGATCGCTCGGCATTCATTGTAAATTCAATTCATGAATACATTCTTAAATTCTATCATGTAATAGTCACTGAGCAGCTATTTCCCACGACATGAAAACAAATTGCATATCTAACAAAGGGATAACAAAGTGCACGATAGTTCTCATTAAAACAGTGGAAACGCGAGCGGTGACGGTTGTCATTCCAAGAATTACGATTCACATTGCATAGAAGCACATCAAAAGGAAGAAAAAAAAGCCACCTTCCTCGCCAGCCATAAGGAAGTCCTTCATGGAAAAGCACTTCAAGCAAAAACTGCGTTAACTTATTTGTGATGATACTACCAAACTTAATTCCGACCTATTTAACCACATCGTTCATCATTCATCTACAGACCCAACCGCGTTGGGTTGTATTCCTAGTGTTTCGGGTGGGGTATAATGAAAAACTGACCCGGCCCGACCCATTGACACCCCCTAATTCATGAGGATCAAGAGCCTCTATAAATGTTAATGCAGCGTGTCACACTAGTCTCTTAGTCACAAATGTAGAACTCCAAACATGATTTCGAAAGTTCTCAATAAGGGCGCAGTCGATCATCATACTCATGCTTAACTAGTAACTTTTCAACGCAACATGAGCCAATAGGGAAAAAAAAAGTCAGCTTCATTGGCACCGCACGAGTTTAGGCCAGTTCTCATTAAGACAGTCAAAGAGCAAGCATCGGAATGATGTGAGCTGCGATTCTAATTATGAAAACTGGATTATGTGGTTCCTATAAGTCCTCTTCACAAGTCCATTTCCTTCTCTTTTACATTTGTGTAAAGCAGAACAAAAAAGAAGAACAATGAAAAGAGTAAATAAACAAAACAATACCTCTTACCTAGTCGTAGGAAAGTACCACTTGAGCGTTCTTGGAAGCCCTTTGATGGCGTAGAATCGACTGGGAAACTTCGAGCAATCGGCGTGGATTGTGACCCTCTGCAGAATTCGATCCATCTGCCTCAACTTTACTAGCGTCGATGAGCATCATATCCAAGATGAGCGCCTCTTTAAGGATAAACTTCACCAGGTCATGCAAGCCGCTAGACCAGTAATGCCTAGGATCAAATCGAACAATGTCGACCCGCCTCAAGTGTCGATCCAAACATTCGAGCTTATTCTTCCACTTTAAGGGTCCCGAGTATTTCTTTGTACGGAAGGCGAATGCCTTGATGTTCTTTTCAAACTCGAGCTGCACAGATGACACCGAGAACAGTGATAAGTCAAGACAAAACAGAGATGAAAATATTCATTACTGCTAAATCCGTGCAACACATAAAAGCAGCAGTAAAGACAGGGCATCATCAATTGGAGGGTGACCAAATCAGTTCCTCCATATGATGCTATGTTTCTGTAAATTTTCCAAACCATGAAGGCACAGATACTACTGTATTTACTCAGAAAGAGCTAGTTTGGAGAGGAATTTACCGACTTCCAAAACGGTTCAGCTATCTTGATGACCAATTTCTCCACCTGCGGTGAACTTCCTATCATGTTCAATATACCATGACATTCCCATGGTTGACAACGAGTGTCTAGTGCAAGACATTTGCAATTGGGAAGCAGAGGAGGCAAATCTCCCTCCTGCAAACATGACAGAACCTGCAGCACATCCAACCCAAAGACAGGAAAGAGGAAGAGGAAGGACTGTCAGAATATTTCTCGATCAGTTCATACAAAATCTACACAAACCATAATCCTATTCCAGGATCTAATTTTCCAGAATAAACTAGGTGCACACTGCAAAGGAAGCCGACCATTACAAAGCCATAAAGAGAAGGTAGTGACAACGCTTCACAAAATCACAGGACCTACCATCACAAAAAGAAGTCACTGCAACTTGTGTCATCAGTCAGGGCTATGGAACAATAGATACGGGTGTCAAAAAGCCCTTGGCCTGATAACCCAACCATTTTTGTTCAATAACATGAATCAGTTGGATTCTCAATGTTTGGGACAGGGGAAAAAAAAAACAGAATTCAAATGAGTCAGTTTGTGTTCTGGGTAAAGAACCGAGCCAACTTGCCAATTTGCCTGTGAACGAACATGATTGTGAAGGGAGGAAAAGAATAAACAGATTTAAATAGAATAAGAATCGCCATGTTTGCTTTGCCAGAGCGATACGCATCTGCCCCTAGTCAGCAGTTATCAACCATTGACTATAAGGGGAAGTGAATTTCCAACATAGAAACAAGCTAGCCAAATTGGCGCAAGATCCCGTTGTTGGCTAAGTACCATATACGTGTCAACTGCGTTACGGAGTATGAAACTTCTCTAATTGTCATGTTCTTAAAGGAAACAGATTTTAGTAGTCCATGAACATGGCAAACCAGGGCTCCAGAGCTACCTAAGCATGTGCTTCAACATGTCCACACATCAGTTTGCGTAATACTTCAGGTACATCCACAGATATAAATGTGAGGTCGAATCTACCATCTTGACTAAGTTTCAAAGGCAAAACACAAGTAGTACCAAATCCCCACCTGAAGGTACCAAGACCCAACTACAAGTTTAGTAGCATTGCACAGCTTCTTAAGAATTCCCCTCACCAAGCTGCGCGGCCATCTGTAGTAATCAAATCGATCCCTGTGATCGATACTCATGGAGAAATTCAACTCGGCCTCGGCCACAGAGCTGGCCTCGGCCAATCTCAACTCCATCCTGGGGAAATTACCCCGCAGGCGCAGCGTCTGCAAATGAGGAGCTGAAACCTCCAGCGGAGAGCCTTCGGGGGACGAGTAAAGCCACCCATCAATCACCAATTCTCTCATCCTCCTAGAGCGAACCTCGATTCGGGCCGCGCCGCCACAACACTGCAGCTCGAGGGACTCGAGCACGGGACTGCCCGCGAAAACCGCCCTGATCTCGTCATCCGTCAATTGCAAGTACGCGATAGACAGAACCCTGAGAGAGGCCCAATTGATGGCGCCGCTCGATGACTCGAACCCCATTCGGCCGCCGCACAATCGGAGCTCCACCAGCGAAGGGCAATCGCGGAGGGTTCGGAGCACCGGAAAGAGTTGTTCGGAGCGCGCGAGCTCGAGGCGCAGGTCCTTGACACCGCGTGCGGCGGCGAACGACAGCCAAGACTGGAGCTTGGACTCCAAACTGGGCATTAGGCAGGGGAGATCAAGGTGGAATTTTGCGAGGTGGGTCGAGGAGCGGAGGTCGAGGACCGCGTCGACGAAGGAGCAGCATGCCGCCACCGACGAGGGCGGCGCGTCCCGGGGGAGAGAGAAATCGAGGGTCGGGACGGTGTCGCAGAGCGCGCGCCACCTGGTCGACAGGGCGCGGGTCTTGAAGGCGTCCCTCGTGGGCAAGAAGGAAAAGATGTGGTGGATGATGGAATCGGGCAAGAGGCTTATGTGATCATCGCCTTCTCTTTGCAGCTGTTGTTCCACTTCTTCGCCGGTATCATCGCCGGCGATGGCCAATGTTCGACGTCGTCTGCAAAGTGGAGTGAGAGAGCCTGAACATGCGCTGGCCGCCATGGATTCTGTGCAAACCCTTTTTCTTTCTTCTGTACTTCTTAAAGAGTAAAAAGCTTTGGAAAAAGGAAAAAAAAGAAGCTCGCGTTTTTCCCGCTTGTATGGCTTTACACTCCCTTTTTACGTGTGTTTTGAGTATTTCATCTTTCTTTATACGACCATCACTATTGATATAAATTTATATGCTGTCTTTTTAATTTATTATTTTGTCAATTTTTTTCATTTCTTCTTTTTCCTCCCCCTTCCTTGCCACGCTTTTCGTCTCTCTGTTCTATCCCTCGCAAGCATTCCCTCTGTACGCCTCCCACTCCTCCTTCCAGAAGCCCCGACGTCCTACGCTTATGAACTATGACGACAACCTCGCTCCTCCACACTTTCATCGACACCAGCAGCGGGCTTATCGATGACCTCCCCAACGAGCCCCTTTCCTCCGCATGCGAGCTCTTCTTGCACCATGGAAAGTAACACCGAGAAGCACTGGTTCTCTCTACAAGTACCCCTAGATCCGATTCGGGAATCGGACTTTGATCCATGGTAATTCCACTTTGGAAGTTCAAACGGATGCCCAACTGTGACTTCCGAGGCAAGAGACCACCAAGAGAAAATAACAGCAAGCCGGCCAAGATCAGCACCCAAAAGTTATGCGAGTTAGATTGTTACTCGCCTTGTCCCTTGAACACGGTTCGAACTAACACCGGACGGCGCTTCACTTCCCGAGCTGACCTAGATGACCACAAGCACAGCGAGAGTTCAAAGGTAAGATGGCGAGACAAACGGCGGACGGCGCGGCGGCAAGAGCTCCACGGGGAGGGACGATATGCACGAAGAAGGACAAGAAGAGCGGAAGAGGGGGAGTGAGCTTCAATCTTTCTTTGGGGCCACCGAAAAATGAGAAGGAAAAGAGAGATCGAGGGACAGATTGCACTCTGTTCACTGACAGAATGTTTCAATTCCAACTATTAATTAACTTCACAGGCGGTAACTCAGGACGTCACATCAACAAGTCTCCGGATCGCCCGAGTGGGAGCACACTGAGGAAAAAAAAAAGAAGTTATTTTTAAGGAGAGCAAACCAGAAGCAGATTTCATCACTTCCATCCATGAGAGTGCTCCAGCATCATCGGAGCGTGCAGTCATTTCACTCCCTGTGAAATCGAACAAGCGAAAATTGCACACCATACCTACGGCACGAGTCACTTTTGGAAATAAAGCGAAGTTTGCAGACCCTGTAAATAACCTGCATCCAAGGATATGCCCAGACCTTTCACCGATCCGTCCATCTCCCCCAAGTCGAATCAAGTATTGAAACACAACTCAAAAAGGACTCATGTAAAATGTAGGAGAAATGGTCCACATACCTTCAGAAAGAAAAGTGGACAATTTCTGGTCAAAGTAGGGCTGTGAATAATGTGGGGGATATGAGCAATCTTGTACCGATCGTAGGGCCTGTGAATAATAGAGGGAATGCCTTGCAAAGGAGAGAAAAGCGAGACAAAGGCGTGGAAAGGAAGAGGAAGCAGGAGGAGGAGGAAAGTCGGACGTGTAAAGGTAAAAAGAAGAAAGGAAATGAAAGAGTTGACAAAATAATAAATATAAAATTAAGCATATAAATTTGTATCATAAGTGGCGGGTCACACAAAAGGTAGAATTATCAAAACATACACAAAAAGAAGTGTCAAAACTATAGCGGGAGTGGAAAAAGCGCAAGCAAGAAAGAGAGTGAAAAATGGTCAAAAACCCTAAATTTTGTATGATGACACATTTATTTCAGATTTTTTTTTACACTAAAAATATCAGACTTATATGCGAATGACACATTTACCCTCCATCTATTTTGCTTAAAAATCTCAGTTCAAAATGTGACATGGCGCTTGTGTGAAAAATTTAAAAGAAAAACTAAAATTCAAAAGACCGTTCATTGCACCTGCAAGTTACTCTTGTCGTCTTTGAAGTTACTATTCCTCATCATCAACCTCGCATCACTCGACCAAAGCTTCTTTAGCGCTCTTCTATCGTTGTCTAGTGCTCGCCTAGACCTCTGAGAGCACTCGTCGTAGTCGCTGACCATAGTGGTTACAAGCTTTGAGGTCACATCTGGCTTCCAATTGCTACCACCATGGCCACTCAAGCTTGACCTTTGGGTTTGCATAAAATCCAGGTCCTTGCCAGAAAAATCTTGGTATCGGTTGCACTTTTAAGGAAAATTTACCAAAAAAATCATAAATCTATTGTAATTATGTCAATTCAGTTCTAAACTTTTTTTTTCAATTCAATCCTAAAACTTTTTCATTTGTGTCAATTCAATTCTAAATCTTTTGTCCTTGTGTCAATTCAATCTTTCTGATTAATTTTGGCTTGACATTGCTGACGTGGAGCGGTCGGCATTAACGTGGCCAATTTTTAATAATATTTTAATATATATTCGATCTTTTTATGTTTTCTTTTTTTTTCCCCTCCTCCTTCTTCCTTCAACTGGTGACTAGCTAAAGGCGAGGGCTGACAAAGCTCAGCTCCGCCACTTACCGATGAGGCGAGCCTCGCTCGGGCTTGACATTGTGGAGCTCCACGTTCATCCTCCAGCCCTTGCAGTAGTTCTTCAAGCTGGTCTTGACCCCATTTCTCGTTCTTTGGCTACTCAATATGTTCCAATCTGGAGAGCAAATCAAGATGAGAATGCCCAATGGAAGGGACAAGGAGAAGAGGGCTTTGGCCTCCATGTTTAAATATGGGTGAGGCTCGGTTAACCTTGTTAGCCCTCGCCTCTGGCCCATCGCCGAGCTTGATGGCCGGCAAGTAGATGAGGAAGAAGAAAAATAAACAAAAAGAAAGGAAAAAATAAAATAAAATAATTTTAAAAAATGTTACAATATTATTAAAGATTGACCACATCAGCGTTGATCGTGCCACATCAGTGATTTCCGATCAAAATTGGCCGGAAGGGTTGACTTGGCATAAATGCAAAAGGTTTATAACTTAATTGGCAAAAAAAAAAGTTTAGGACTGAATTGACACAATTACAATACTTTTATGAATTTTTTGGTAATTTTTCCCACTTCTAGCAAATGAAGCAGGAAACACTCGGCATCCTTAGATTGCTAGATTTATGAAAACAAACTTGAGTTTTTACTTCACTGCTTGAGAAATTATCCTTTTGTGAAAAGTCTATATTGAATGAGGAATAATATGTTGTTTCAAAAGGATTTCTTCTTCAAAATTTGCAGATTAGGTCATAGACAAATGAGTTGTAGTATAAGTTATCAACCACAGCCTCTTCCTCTCTAATCCAATATGGATGGTCGAGCTTCCCCCTCAAGCCAAGCTTCAAGCTCGAGTGGTTATGGTGGTTGCAAGCTTTAAGCCATATCCAACTTCGAAACTTGCAACTGCCATGGCTAGTAGGGATGAAGACTGCTATCGGACGTCCACACATGGTGTTTAACGAAGGATGAGTATTGGAATATTTAAATATTAAATCACATGGTTTAATAATCTTTCCATTATTTTTATTACTAGAAAGAAAATGTTGCTTGCAGGCGTATGGCCAAAAAGGAAGATGCTTATGTGACAGTTCTTTTATCTACTGTGAGATTAACAGCATGGTGTGAACTACAAAATATAGATAGAAAATAATCAAAAAAAATTATTGTGGGATTCACTTCTTAAAGAATTTATGGCTCATAACATAATGTTATTATCATAATCACCAAAGACTGTTATGCTAGCAAAGTCCGATAAAAAATAACTAAAAGAATTTGAAAGGACAAAAAATATCTAATCACCAATCGTTAAATCGTAAACTCTCACATTTAGCACTAATTACCAAATGTTTTGATAGGATCAATTGACAATTAATTGCTATAATTAGTCGCTAATGTTCACTTTTCTTTCCTATGACGTATTTTCAATCTATGTTGTGACCTACTCCACGAAATAATTTACAGTCAAAATTTCCTAATTACGTATAAAGATTTGGAAACTTTAACAAATAGTGAAAACGAGATTTATCATATTCTATTTAAGACTTTTTCTTTGACTTAAGCATTTAATCAAAATGCCGTTAATGCAAGTTGACTTTATTGGGGACATGAAATAATAGGATTATATTCCTCGAAAGCCGATCACTAGAAATAATGGATGGATTTTAGTTGGTTGTTTTTAAGTAAAGCTCTATAAATTATGGTGGAATCTATGAGATCTTATGGGATCATTACCTAAAAGCTTAAACTTTTAAATGATGACGTAGTTTAATAATTAATTACTTTAATACTCACTCTCAAATTTAGTTTGGCCTTCAGTTCTAAAAGCTTAACACCTTTTGTTTTGATATCATGTGAGATTTGTGGGAAACACTGTTAATTATTCTAAAAGCTTAGCTTTTAGATGAAGACATGATTTAATTTTTAATTACTCTAATAGTGGAATCTGGAGACTCTTGTTTTGAATTCAATAAAATTAGTATAGATTCGATGATAAAACCAAAAAATTAAAGCCCATTGAGGGATAACATGTTAATAAATTTCAAAACTGCTTGAAATAACTACACTCAATTAGTTTGCTTTCAATATATCAAAAGCGGATTAATTTTTCAATGTGTTTTGATGCCTACATTTGCATTCATGTAATTGTTAAGATATTTTATGCAATGTTTTTACATAATGATTGCCGGAAAATTGTTGTACATGCTTAGCACTAGTCACATATAATGCTTTGGCAAAATCATGTGATTACAATAATAATCTCCAAAGTCGTAAAAATTTGGAAAGCATGACCTTGCTTGAAAATGTTGTTAGCCCAATACAAAAAAGAATGGGGAGCTTACTTGGTGAACCACATCTCCTTTCCTACATTGTTCGACAGTGGGCTCATCTTATCTGAAATTTTCTAATCAATCGGTATCAGCTTTGCAGCTCTTCTCAGTCTGGATGCTATTCTATCTCGATTTAGATATAGATCTAGGACTTACAAAGTGTTATTTGTTCTCTTTCAACCTTTAGGTGCTGTTATTATCTCTACACGATGATAGTGCTATGGATACCAAACTTAGATGTGCAACCTTTTGGCAAAGCCATAGTTATTAGAGAGAAGATTCTCGACCTATGCCCATCATGGATGATGATGCAAGTTTCGGTGATCGGCCTCCAATAGTATTATGATATTGTGACAAATCCATTCTTGTGGAATGAGCGAATTGCAGGCTTTACCAAGTTCATTAATTTTTTAGATTTGCATTGCATTATAACTCTTTTGGATTGATTTTTTCTTGAAGTCACGTGTTTCTCTTTTATGTGAAATCAAAATTTTCCTTTCGACCAAAAAAAAAAAAAAGTAGAACAAAAACAAAACACCCACTTGTATATGAAATGAAAATTTTCTCTTTTATTGTATTTCTCACATTGCTCCCAATAGATGCTCCAATAATATCATTATCACTATCCAAAGTTTCAAATATTAAATAGTCTTTACATATTTTCCCTTTTTAGGAAAATCATTTTCTGAGAATGTGATGTCTCTCGATTCAAATTCAATCAGACTTCCACCTTCTTGCTTGTTATAAACACATACCTTTTCAAGTGTTCCGAATACCTTATAAAGATACTTTTGTTACCTCTTGGACCTAATTTTCTTTATTTATGGGAGGACTGGTAAACATAGGCAGTGCATCCTCAAGATTTAAGAAAATTCAAATCAGGTTTTCAAACTATATATGACTCATATGGGTGGAAGTAACTGATTTAGAAGTCACATGATTAAGTATATAGATGGCGATCAACAAAGCATTACCCGAAAATGTAATTGGCAATTTAGCCTATCCTATCATAAACCTAACCATTACCATCAGAGTTCCGTTTCTTATCTCTGCAACACCATTTGGTTGAGGAGTTTATGGAATAAATAGCTGTCTTTCTATGCTCTTTTCATCACATAAATATCTAAACTAATCAAATAAATATTCTCAACCTTGATCAAATCTCAATTTTCTTATCTAATTGATTTTCAATTAAGGTCATAAATTTCTTACAGCAACTCAATGCTTCGGACTTATGAGAAATTAAATAGATATATCCGAATCGAGTATAATCATCTATGAAAGAGATCAAGTAAACGGCCTCATGTCTCACTCTTACATTCATTGGACCACAGATGTCCGTATGAATCAATTGCAAAGGAAATTTGGCTCTTGTTCCTTTTTCAAATGGTTTTCATAATGTTTTTCTTGCTAGGCAATACTTGCAAATAGGCAAATCAACTCTTTAAACATTGCTCAATAAGCTATCTTTAACTAATCCATTCATTCAATGTTAGCCAATATGACCAAGCCTAGCATACCGTATATTCACATCATTATCATAAGATTCCGAAGATGTGAACAGTGAATAACAAGTATTAACATTATTGTATTCAACATTTTATATGATAAAACTATTTAGAAAATATTTAGAACCATAATGACTTATTCCCAACGATAAATCAACAACATTGTTATGAAAATTCAATTAAAACCAAGTTTAACCAAATTCAACACAAACTAAATTTCGTCGAATCTCTAGAGCATATAACACATCATGTAGGAACAAGATGCGACCACCGCACATATTTAATTGACAGATGCCAATCCCCTTGACTTTCTCTTTGGAAGTATTTCCCACATGTATCCACTATGCTCCATGTGGAACTCGTCGAAATTCGACGAAGGCATCTCTGTCCTTCGCTACATGATTTGTGGCCACTGAGTTTATAATCTACAAAGGATGAGATTCAGTTAGAAAAACTAAAGTGGAGATATAAATGTTGCAACCCAATCCTCGGAGGTGATGATCAGTTACCGGGCTAAATGGATTGCCAATGCCACTTTGTCTAAGATGCGGGGGCTTTAGCTCGGACTCTCGTAGACTCATACCAAACGGCGACAAGAAATTAAATTGTCGGGCTCGACCTTAGTTGTGTGGTGGAGAGGGTCAAAAGTAATGGGCCAACACATGGGCCTTGGCAACATTTTGGAGATTTAGGCCTTGGAATTCCCCCATGAATCAAGTTGACGAGTTATTAAAACGTTCAAAACTTGATTACACACGATATGAGAACAGTCGATGCATTGAAAACTGCATTGAGAACAGTTGACACCGGATCCTTTCTCTACATTAACTGATCTGGGTGTGCAAGGATTGGTTTTCTTTTAATTAGGACAAAACATAAATTAACATCACATGTCCTGACCCTTCTACGCTTTCCTCATCGTGCATGAACATCACACGCATGTAGTTGGAAGATGCAATCATAGAAGGGAAAAAAACCCTAGCTCGATAATAAGGCGAGGAAGGGAAGTGCTTCCCTGGTTCGAGGAGAGTCCGAAACTCGATTTCCATATGGACTTTTTTTTTTCTCTTTTCGTAGACCGAAGAGCAAAACTAAAGTAAACGTGTTTCTGATTCCAGCTATACGCCGCCGATCGTATCCACATTTAGGATAGAGGAGAGCCAAATAGGAGGTTGTGTCATGTACTTAACTAGGCGCTATCCTGTAACATTGAATAACATTACAATAAGTGCTAAGGGCATTACATATGGATTCAACAAGCATCACAACACCGAACGAGTTTAATGGGGTTCAAGTGGATTCAACTGGCCTCCAGATTATTTCATTGACGATATATTTTTTCCTGATACAAAGCTGTTGTTCAACAGTGTTCACCGATGAAGAAGGGATTCACGGTTGGAATGGCCGGAAGGTGCGGCCGAAAGATGAGAAATGGGTTGAGAGAGAGAGAGAGAGAGAGTCATCTTTGATCAAAGCATCCAGAGAGAGAATTGGCGGAACGAAATTGTGAAGGAGCTGAAAATTCGCAGGGAGTGCGAGGGAATTCTTGGGCAGAGAGAGGGAGACAATCCGGGAGCAGCTGCTGCTCTCTTTCTTGCCATCAGCCACTAGAGTTGAGTGACGAGGGAGAAGTCTTCTTGGGGGCTTGTCATAGGCTTTGTGCATGTCATTTGGACACATTAGCATTTTAATTGTGGTCCTATAGCTGATCAAATGGCTTGGATTCCCATTTGTTAATCAAGAAAAGTTTCGATTTGGCTCATGGCTTGGCTAAGAATACGCTCTCTTTATGACCATTTCATGGATTAATTTCGATGCAAGGGTGTTTTGGGAATTTTCCTCAGAAAGGGCAATTTTGGCAAATATTCCCAGGATCGAATGTCGTGAAGAAGATAAACTTAAAAAACGTCCAAAAATTGACAGATTTTGTTTTAGCCAATTGAATTCGAATTTTCCAATTTGGGGAAAAGTCATTTCCCGATCGATTAAATGCCAAGATGAAATTAGGGTAGAAAATTATCGATTTGACTCATTTTTTATTTGAAGTTTCTAAAACTAAGTGAAAATGACACGAAAATGACGTGCTCACGTGAGAAAAAGCATTAAAAGATGCTGAGTGACTCTTTGTGGTCCGAAAACGGGCGTTGTTGGAAAAACTAATCCCGAGTTTTTGTCTTTTAGTGGCTTGTCGGTTAAATATCATGCGTCAAACAATTTCATTAAAAGTCACTGATTGCCAGTTATAAGCTCTTTTTCTTCGTTTCTTCAATTCCAATTGATGAAAAAGATTGGCGGAAATAGGACCTTTTGTGGTGACGATATAGCTCAATCGCAAAAACTTCGTTCTGCTTACTTCTTCTTAGTTGTATATTTGACTACTTCCGTTGATATGGTTCATGGTATAATTACTCCATAATAGATAATTGTTTTTGCTAGTTTTGTGTAACTGTTAAATTTTGCAATCGAGTTAGAGTATTTTTCACTATAGCTTATATCCTTAACTCCGTCAATTTGCCGGGGACCTAAAGGAAGGCCGGGCAAAGTCGCAAATGTAGGAAATGACTATCCGATGGAGACCAATATGAAGCGCTTCGATGTTGGAGATAAACAAATTCATTGGCCGTTCGATGGGATATGTTGAAGTATTGTCCCCCATTGCTTGACAAGGGTTTCTAAATATTAGTCATATTTATGTAGACTCCATCCACCTATTAGTTCAAGCTTTGGGTTAGATTTTCTAACGATATGGATGACTACAATGAACATATTCCATTCATTACAAGGTACCGAGGGGAAAACCGAAGTCGTTATGGGATTGACATCCACCATGGAAAAAGTGTCAAAAAAGTCATAGACATATTGCATTAGTTCCAATTCAGTTCTAAACCTTTTATATTTGTACCTATTTTGGCCGGAAATCGTTGACATGGCACAGCAGGCACTGACGTGGACTTTTTAAATAATTTTAGTATTTTCAAATAATTTTTTGGCTTTTTTTGTTTTCTTTATTTTTTATTATTGTTATTGAGGACTGGCGAGGGTTGCTAGCCTTCGTCTAGAGTCGCTGGCACTCAATAAAAAAGAGTGAAGAAAAGAAAAAAGAAGAAGTAAAAACAAAAACAAAAAAAATGCTAGAATTAATAAATAAAAAATAAAAAAAATATGTCCACGTTAGTGCCAGTCGTGTCGTGTAGGACGATCGATATCTACATCAACGATTTTTGATCAAAATTGAAAGGATGAACTCAATTGATATAAATACAAAAAAAGGTTAGGACTAAATTGACACAATTGAAAGATTTAAAATTGAATTGATATTAACATGATAGGCTGATAACAACTCCTCCTTTTTTGACACTTTCCCTCCTCTGCCATTCGGCAATGAAAGACAGCCATCGTCTCTTCTAATAGAAAGTCAAGGCACTGGGCAACGAGAAAAATGCCGATTCGGCTTTTCTTAGTTATCTTAGACAGCAACATGCACAATTATCTTTCTATGTAGGTACACACTTATGCAAACCGACCCTATTTGCATTTATCTATCCTCACGTACCGATTGAGAAAGCAAGGTTGCGCCAAAAGAAGACTTCATGAATAATTTAACGAAGCATTAATTATTTAAAAAAACCAAAGTGCTATTATTGAAAATTGGCGTAAAAATTGTCAGAGATAGGGAAGATGCATGCATTTTATTGGATATTTATTCCCTTTGTGAGGCACGCTTGATATGGATTGAAACAGATTCTTATAAGTATAGAATATAGATGACGCTAGGGCAAAATCATGTGGTTAACAATAATAGTTTCCTAAGTTTAAGAATGGATGCACGACCCTGCTTGATGACTTTGTTTCGGTACACGGAGCACGCCGTGGAAGAAGGCATCAACTTTAAGTAGTTTAAGTGATTTTTGGACGTTCTCGAAGCATGACGGCTCTGTCCACGCGAGAGTATGTTATGAATTTCTTTGAAGGGAGTAGCGAAGTGATTCATAATACCTGGTGTACGATTATTGCCTTGGATGGTGGGAAGTTGTGCTCTAGGAGAATATGATCGAAGTCAACTTGAATGCCTAAACTATTGTAAGACGTGCGGTCTTCCAATTTTTGAACTTTCAATTTGTTTGTTCTGATCTATCGGCTTTTGATCGTATCAAAGTCAAATTAGTCGTTTAGTAATGTCCGCAAGTCATCATTACACTGCTCTCCAGCTTTTATAAATTCCTTGCGTTTCAATCCATTTGCTTAACTCAGCACAAGAACACGCTATTTTTTTTTTTAATTACCGACCTTTACAGATTTTGTAAATATTGCGATAATTCCATTTGATGATATTGTAGCTTATGATGTAAAAGTAGAGCCTCATTTAGAATTGTATCAGGTTAATATTGCTGCCATTTTAAGTCTAATAGTTATTGAATGGATCTCGTAATTATATTAATTCTAAATTTTGTTCCTACCGTGGCAAATACTTTAGTTGAAGATGGTTATCTAATATTTTTCGATAGATAAAACTTTCCAGCGTTTTGTTAATTATTTTAGTGTGTTTTCAAGCTCTAGGGTTAATGATCCAAAAATAAAGTGTCTTCATAGAAAATAAAACTTAAGGTTTAAACAAATTTATTTACTAAAACACGTGACACAAGGATTTGAAAATTTTATCTATCTAAGGAATTGGGAAAAAGGTTTAAATTAACATAAATGGGATATTCTTACGGAAAATGCTCGTGGGCAAGAAGGAGAAGATGTGGTGGATGATGGAATCGGGCAAGATGATTAGGTGATCATCCCATCGTCGTGGTCGTTGTCGTTTTGCTTCTTCATCGGTATAGTGACCTCGAACCTTAGCCGTTGCGGGCTAAGGTTCGAGGTCGCGTGTTGTTTTACGAGTAGGAATAAATGTTACGATCTCTACTATTATATCGTGTACGTTATAGAACAAATTAATGCAAGTGAAATTGTTTTGTAAAGTTAAATATGTCGAAATATTCATTTTGTTCCATCTCGCAATACCTAAACAAATCTCGATTTGATTAATCTCTCATTGTATTTTCTCGTCCCATTTCATTTTAGTGATATTCACAATATTTGCATTACTGCCTATCATTTGATCAGGGCTATCATAGAGTCAACAGAAGAGTACCCACTTGTGTTCTTATTTATCTCTCTACATAACCAAACAAACTTAAAAGGATCATTTCAATCTCAAACTTTTTTCCTCATAACTTCATGAAAAGTCTATGATACATTATGATGTCATAATATCATATGAGGGATAAAAATGGTAATTCAAAATTAAATCGAGCCTCTAACAAAAGTACGCATGCTAAGAAAAATTAAATATGTTTGAGATTCCAAAATGCGAAAGATATAACTTACTGAAGTGAGAATGATTTTTAAACTTGTGTTCGGAAAGTATTACTGATTTAGGGAATCATGATTCTTTTTTGGCCGAATCATGGTTTGAAGTGTTAGAAATTTAGTACTTTTAGGCTCCGTAGTTTTAGCGGAAAATGAAGGATTTGAGAAATATTTTCTTAAAATTGATCAATTGTATCGCTCGAAATAATTAGTTAATAAAAATATTTCATTATCGATAATAACTTATGTCTTAACATTGTCATAGATGCTGAAAATATTTTTTGTTCATTCATTTTGTAAGCGATAGAAGCAGCATTTTTTTATGAAAATATTTTTCAAATTATTTATTTTCTGCGAAACAAATGGAGCCTCACGTATGATTCCGTCCCTTGCTTGGTAATATAACAATATGGTTCATGATCGACTTCACATGAAATTTATCGAGAATAATCGAAACATCTTTCTGTTTTTTGTTTTTTTAATTATTTTTAACTACGTAAACAGAATGCTGTAATGTTGCGCTACCGATTGTGACTTCTTTTTTTGAGGTTGCATTTTCTTTTGATAAATAAAACAAAAGTTGTTCATACTAAGGTGAGAATTTCAAACCTTTTATTACTGTAAAAAAATTGGAAAGAAAATACGAAAGAAATGTAAAACTTGTCTCCTCATGTGCTTCTCCGACCTTCTATGGAATTTTATGCATTTAAACATTTTGGGATAAATGCAGTGAGATTTCTAAAACTTATACATAAAAATGCAAAGTCCTAAAACATTCAAAAAGTACAATATAATCCTAAAACTTATCACGAAAGTGTAATCGAGTTTTAAAATTTTCAAAAAGTGCAATCGTGTCATAAAATTTGTTAATAAAGTGCAATCGAGTCATAAAATTTGTCAATAAAGTGTAATCAAGTCATAAAATTTGTCAATAAAGTGCAATCGAGTTCAAAAAATTAAAAAGTGCAATCAATGATGGGAATTTATCCGAGACCGAATATCAAGCAATCACACAGAAGATAGAAAATTGACGACACGCGAAATTACCCAGGTTCACCCAAAATAGGGTTACGTTCTGCAAAGGGATTTCACTATATTTTTCTGCTCGTTACAATGATTTCTCATATGAGCATAATATATATGACTTAAAAATAATGAGCCTAAACTCCAGTCTATCCAAAAACCCTTTATCCCATAATAAATGAGTTTACTTAAATAAAAGTCTAGACTCGATATTGTTTTGGGGGCATTGCCCCCGAGCCCCCGCTCGCTCACGGGCGAGCGGGGCAGCCGTCCACTCACCGGGGAGTGGAACCCTTGCTCGCTGACTAGACAGTGGAATCCTCGTGTCGGGGGCGCCGCCCCCAAACTTCCGCATTCTGCCCGTAAGGATCCCATGTCGTTGGTTTATATTTCGATTTCCCTAAGCTCACGTAGGTATGCCCCGATGTGAAAAATAAGGATCATCGAAGTATTCACCAACTCCAACAATCAATACAAGTACTTGATTAGATCAATTTGACGAGTTTTAGAACTTGATTGCACTTTTTGAAAGTTTTAGGACTCGATTACATTTTTATGATAGGTTTTAGGCTTTAATTGCACGTTTTACAAAATTTAGGACTAGATCCATGATAAATTTTAGGACTTTCAATGTATTTATCCTAAACATTTTATATACAAGGCTCATGACTAGTTAAAAACAACAAAGAAAGAAAGAAAGATACATCTACTTACACCCTTTTTTTTTTTTGGTCGACATCTACTTACACTTGTGAAGGCACTGAAGACTCTCGTTGCACCTAACCCGACCCGCCAAAAGCGGCGACCGTATTTGACGGTTGACCCGTCAACAACACAATATTAAAATATATATTTCAAAGCATATTCTATTTGACACTTTAGCTGTATCCCAGTGAAAGGGAGGAGGCTCATTTAGACAATTTTCAATTCTATCTATTCACGGGCCTTGACCTCACTCAACTTTTTGAAATACAAATTTGACCCTAATAATAAAACTCCAAGTCCTTATTGTACAAATAAATAAATAAATTCAAATCACGAACTGGCTCGAAGCGTAAAACTGAAATTAGAAATAACATAAAATTGAGATATTTTTGCGTCGTAACTATCTCACGTGACATTGGCTTTCAAGGATGCTCACGAATGACATAATAGTTCATAAACTTTGGCCATATGTGTAATGTGATTTCCAAATTTTAGTCCAATATGCGATGCCCTTTCGAACTTTTAATTTGTTCAATATGATTCTTGAATTTTTGGTACATGTTCAATTTAGTCTCTAAGAAGAAATTGAACATTTCCATACAGTTGCGATGCTAAATTGAACAGTTATCAAAAGTACGAGGATGACAATAAGTAAATTAAAAGTTCGGGATCACATTGAACAAATTAAAAGTTTAGATACGATATTGCACATTGAGTTAGAATTGAGGGTCTATATTGAGCAAATTTAAAGTTTAGTGACCCACATTACATATTGAACTAAAACTTAAGGATCATTTGTGTTATTTAGCCATTATATTTCAATGTAGACCTTTTGCTGTCATTTACAAAAAAAAAAAAGTTAAGGCCCACTTTGGTGATGAATAAAGAATCGTGCACCAAAAAAAAAAAAAATGCAAACCTGCTAACGGACCTTCAATATTCGCCTCTTATCATAGCCTTCATGGAGAAAAGAAAGGAGAAAAGCTCTTGCCTCTGCCGCTGCCAACCAATGAGGGCACGGTCGCGCAAGCACGAATTCATATATGGAGGAAATTTCTAGAGAGGAATCCAAACTCGACACGGCATAACATGACACGCCACGATATGATATGCCACTACTTATTTGATGCGTTCCGATCATACTTTTGCTAAAAATGACATTTATTATAGTCAAAAAGAAAAAGAGAGAAAGAAAAAGCACAGCCGAAGTTACAGCGCTGCCAATCAAAGCTTAAAGAGAGACAAGACCATGGTTTTCCCAATCTGTGGTAAAGAGGCCAGAGCCACGGGACGGAGGCTGCGTTGGTCCCCACTCCAACGACGTGACCTACAATCAACGGCCCCAGATCATGTTCCTCGCTAATCCGACGGATGCGAAATCAAAGGTCGCGCAGTTCCACTTGTCCCCCCTCTCTCTATATATACTGCGGCTCGTCAGCCATATTGTTCGATCTTGGGTGCGAAGCATATTCCGATTCCGACCCATCTCTGTGTTCGTTCAGATCGGGCTTTGTTGGTTGTCGTCATAGGAGGGGGACTTCTTGGATCGTCTGCTTGTCTGTGATATTTTTCGAGCGACGACAAGCTTGGAGTTGGACTGTGTGAGGAGATACGGAAATGGGGAGCTCGGATTCTCATGGAAGCTGGCGGATCACCCGAAGCTGCCCAAGGGGAAGACGATCGCCATGGTGGTCTTGGACGGGTGGGGCGAGGCCAAGCCCGACCAGTACAACTGCATCCACATCGCCCAGACCCCCACCATGGACTCGCTCAAGGAGGTGCGTTTTGCGAGCTTGGTTCTCTTTGTGTCCCTTATCGCTTACGAATAATGATCGGCGAATGTCGGATCTGGGTTTTTAGCTGATTTGGTTCCGATGCCTGGGTCGGAGTCGCTCCGGCTCATTTGAGTCGAGTGGTGCAAATTGGTTGCTAGTCGAGTGGATTGGTGAGGCTGTCGAGTGGATTGGTGACTGATCTGGAGATCATTAATGCTTTGCCTTGGTCGCTGATGCTATCCCCTGATTTGGATCTTAATTGTCGATTTTGGGCTTTTTTTTATTTTCGGTGATCTGTCGATTCCATGTCAAATTTCTAATTTTGACCCGCCTTATTTCCCAATGAACAATCGTTGTCTTGCTAGCTTTATCTTCCATACCATTTACAACTCTGAGGAACTCAAGCTCCGTATTGTTTACCCAATTCGTATGGAATCGAATTATTGCTTCTGATGTTTGTTTGGTTATCGTCAAATTAGATTTGCTTGGATGCTCCATTAGCCTTTGCTTGTGGATATTATTTGGTACGTATGCCGAATGAGAAGTTACACTTTTCATGTTAAAGGGTGCCCCCGAGAAATGGAGATTGGTCAGAGCTCATGGAACTGCAGTGGGTCTCCCAACGGAGGATGACATGGGTAACAGTGAGGTTGGTCACAACGCTCTCGGCGCTGGCCGCATTTTTGCTCAGGGGTGAGCTTCTTCTGCTGGTTTTAGCGTACTTTATGCTTCTTTTATTGTCGGTATCACTTGTGCCCTTATCTTTATTTATGTAATGCCTTCAAGTGCTTAGAAGGCGAGAAATTGTAAAACCTCTCTTTCCAAATGTAGTGCAAAGCTTGTTGACCTTGCTCTTGCTTCCGGAAAGATTTATGATGGAGAAGGTTTCAACTACATTAAGGAAAGTTTTGGGACTGGTACCTTACATTTGATTGGGCTCCTGAGTGATGGTGGAGTGCATTCTAGGCTTGATCAATTGCAGGTCTGCTCTCTAATCCCATCTTGTACATCTTCTGCCCGTTTAGCTTATTTTTGCAGCTGTAATGATTAGCCCTTTGCTCTGTGGTGCAGTTGCTGCTAAAAGGATCTGCCGAGCGTGGTGCTAAAAGAATCCGTGTCCATATTCTTACAGATGGACGTGATGTTTTGGATGGTTCAAGCGTGGGCTTTGTAGAAACTCTTGAAAATGACCTTGCGGATTTAAGAGCTAAAGGTATTGATGCCCAAATTGCATCTGGTGGAGGTCGAATGTATGTCACTATGGACCGGTATGAGGTATGTGATCATGCCAGTGTCAGGTGTGGTTTTAAGTGTCTGCGAGCTTTTCTGGTTGTTTTGTTTTTTGGTCATAGAGCTTTTCTGGTTGTTGATTGGGTCTCAATTAGCACATTTTACTGGTGTTGTATATGAAAGTGAATTTAACTCTTCAAAGAACCAGTTAGATATGAAACATGTATGAGTTCTTTTGCATGAGATGGTTGGGAGGAACTTTGCATCTCTTATTGCTGTTTCTCTTCTATTATCGCTGTTGCAACCGGTGAGATAGGACGTTGTCTGGTAAAGTCTAGCTGGTTATGCTGAAAGTTGTCAGGACTTGGTTAGATCCCAATCTCTGTTAACATCATCTGTTTGAGTTCTGTTTCAGCTCCCCTAGGGAGTTAGGATTCTTGACCTGTTTGGTAACCTGTCTTGTAAATGGTAATATCTGAAGCTATTCCCATCATCTGTTTGAGTTCATGTGTGTGCTTCACTAGCTCTGGGTCAAGAGTGGCAGATTTGTATCCTGTATGTACTGCAGTAATTATATATGAATGTGTGAGCTGTTCCTAGGACGGTTAATATCATATGAGCATCTTCCATGGTATGGTGACTGGCAGGCTAATAGTTTAATAAAAACATATAAAACATGGAAATAGTCTGGGCATTGTTAATGATTTTGAGCCTCAGCTTAATGAAAGCTTAGATCAAGTTGCAGAAGCCATTTCATTGATTGTTGTTCTTTATCGATTTATTCTTTGCCTATGATCTACCCATCTATTTTCGTTCATTTCCGCCACGCCAACATAGATAACCACGCCCGGCCGAACAAACAAGCGAATTCCAGGAGCAATAATCAATAGAAAGAATGTCATTAAATTGTTATCCAGTAGCATACCATATAAAGTCCCTCCTTGATACTACATCTTGTCGATCTGTCATGGAAAAATATTCTTTTGTTGAATTGTTTTCAGACCACAATATTAGGAGCTTCTTGCAAGTCTCTCTATATTAGCATTTCATCAGTTGTAATGTTGACCATGTGATAAACATATTAGTATGAACTTCATGCAGAACGATTGGGAGGTTGTAAAACGAGGATGGGATGCACAAGTTCTTGGTGAAGCTCCTCACAAGTTTAAGAGTGCTGTTGAAGCTGTGAAGAAGCTAAGGCAGGAACCCAAGGCCAGCGACCAATATTTGCCTCCATTTGTTATTGTCGATGACAATGGGAAGCCAGTGGGCCCAATAGTGGATGGTGATGCTGTTGTTACATTTAATTTCCGAGCTGACCGGATGGTTATGATTGCAAAGTCACTCGAATATGAAGATTTTGACAAATTTGATCGTGTTAGAGTCCCTAAAATTCGTTACGCTGGAATGCTTCAGTACGATGGTGAATTGAAGCTTCCCAGCCGTTACCTTGTCTCTCCTCCAGAGATAGAAAGAACATCTGGTGAATATCTTGTGCATAATGGTGTACGGACATTTGCCTGCAGGTAAGTCTACCACATTGCCTTTTTTTTTCTTTCTAACTGTGCTGAATGTGCATTTTCGTCTGTTAGCTTGCTCTTTTACTTACTGAGCATTTCGTCTCGCATAACTCATTGAAATGTTGAAGAATAGTGGAGTCACTTTTCAGGTTCTCGTGTCTACTTTTTTTTCTTAGAAGCTGCATTTTCTTTGACCTGGTTTTGCTTTTAACACTTGTTAGAGTTTATATACTGACATTCTTTTGTTCTTCATCTGAGTAGTGAGACTGTCAAATTTGGTCACGTCACATTTTTCTGGAATGGAAATCGCTCTGGCTATTTTAATCCTGAAATGGAAGAGTATGTGGAAATTCCTAGCGACACTGGAATTACATTCAATGTCAAACCAAAAATGAAGGCACTCGAAATTGCTGAGAAAGCTAGGGATGCCATCCTAAGCGGTGAATTTGACCAGGTAATTCTGTGATGTAGATGACAGCTCCCATTACTTATTATAGTGAACATAGAAGTAAACAGCCTGGCACAGGAGGCTTTGAGTTTTGATCCTATCCTATAATTTGACTGATACATTTGCACAACTGAAGGTACGAGTTAATCTTCCCAATGGTGACATGGTGGGGCATACAGGAGACATTGAGGCAACGATTGTGGCATGCAAAGCTGCTGATGAAGCAGTCAAGGTGAGATGTCCTGAAGTTTCTTACATTTTAGCCCAAGTGTCGGTTTTGTTTCCAGTGTTCATTCAGGGACATTCTTTTAAGCTTGACTTGCCATGAAGAGATTGGCTAAGCCTGTTTAGTCCTAAGTATATTCGTGTTGAGCATACAGAAGTTTAAAGAAGGGGATCTTCGTTGAAGCTTAGCTTAATCCCACCACCCTACAACCACCCCCCCACCCAAGCACCCAAAAAAAAAAAAGAAAGTCTTTCTTCTCTTTTCTAGGACAAGTAACTGAGCCTCTTTTAGAGAGAGAGAGAGAGAGAGAGTGTATGGAGATGGAGTCACTGAATGGGGTACCTACTGTAACTGCAGATGATCCTTGATGCTGTCGAGGAAGTGGGAGGAATATATGTCGTCACTGCAGATCACGGAAATGCTGAAGATATGGTGAAGAGAAACAAGTCGGGGCAGCCTCAACTTGACAAGAATGGAAACATTCAGATACTGACTTCCCACACTCTTGAGCCAGTAAGTTCATTTTGTTCTTTTCCTCATCTCTCTTCTTTTTTTTTTGGGTAACCACGACGACATACGTTACAAATTTTGGCCATTGCATTACTAATCTCCAATGTGGAATTTCATTCACCACTGGGGCTGGTTATCGGTAAGCATTACTGACATCTCTTTTGTACTTGTTTCGTAGGTGCCCATTGCCATTGGAGGCCCAGGGCTGGCACCTGGAGTCAGGTTCCGCAGCGACGTGCCTTCTGGAGGACTCGCGAACGTTGCTGCTACTGTGATGAATCTTCACGGGTTTGAGGCTCCTAGCGATTATGAGCCGACCCTTATAGAAGTAGTCGACTGATAATTAGTGTAACTCGATTAAGCATCGACTGCTTTGGATTGAGCGCCAGGTGATGAGAATTGCCTGTGGACTAGTATATGCTTGAATAAGTTCAATCTGAGTTTGACCCCGGATTTTGTGAGTCATCGGTATTGATCACCCAAATTTTGGTGGTTACAGACTGAACGGCAATTGGCAATCGGGCAAATTGTTGTCTATCTGCTGAATATCTGATTCCTTTTTCTCAGGCCCCATTCGATCGTTCTCTCATTCTCCTTTTTGTCTCAATTTCGCCTAAACGGTTGGCATAACGTGTCATGCAGACCGACCGACGGTCCATGGATCTGAAAAATCACAGCCGTTGGTTGTGTCGGCCCCATACGAAGAAGTCGGTTTATGAGGACCCGGGTCCTTTTTGTTGTGCGGCTCGGGTCTTCCTAGGCGATTTTTCGGTATTGATATGTTAAATTGGCATGTTAAATTGGTTTGCCAAGCATTCTGCAAGATTTGATATATGTTATGTATTTCTTTATATCGAGCGGAATTTATTCGAACGCAACCGTAGGGTTTGGGAAGAACTAGTGATTCATTGGGCGGCTCTCTCGAAAGCAAACATCAAGCCTAGCTGATCTCCTCACTGAAGAATTTCATTCCTTATGACGCGGATTTTGACATAATATGTGATTATATTAAAGGTATTATTTGTTACATAAACCATAGTATCATTGAAATAATATAATAGTGTGGTGGATGTAATAGCTCTTTGAGCCATGATCAGTATAATTTGTAACTAGCAAATGATTAAATGAATATATCATAGTACTTAATTATGAAGATTTAGACAATCATTCGTAATAGTGAGATAATTAATGTATTTCTGTTATTTAATGGTAAAAAATTATAATATATACGTATTTTCGTTACTTAATGATTCATGTATGATTATGATTCGGATATAATCACATGATATGTGTTCTTATTAAGGGTTACTGTAAACTGGTACACCCGCAATCAATATACTTTTTATTAGTTTTTGTTAAATTAAACCATTAAATTGCCGAGTTGGATGACACGTGACAGTTGATAGGAGTACTAGTCTAGAGTTTTTAACATTTATTTGTCACAAGTGTATCGATTTGGAGTTTTTTTTTTTTTTTTGCGGTATTAACATAGGAGGGTAAATTTATTATAGATGTGTCAGTTTGAGAATTTTTTTTGTGGCATTAACTATTATATTAAAATGTATTATTTGTTACAGAAATCATAGCATAATTGAAATAATATACTTTTTAGCATTATGACGGAGATAACAGCTATATGAGCCATGATTAGTATGATTAGTAACTAAAAAAAACGATTGAATGAATAGTATAATACTTAATTACGAAGATTTAGACAATCATTCTAAAGAGCAAGATGATTGATGCCCTCCGGTTATTTAATAGTAACAATTAATTTCGTGCATACGTCTTTCCGTTATTTAATAATGAATGTACGACTATGATTAGGTGTAATCATATAATATGTGATAAGAAAGAATTAAATGAATAACAGACTACTTAATTATGAAGAGTGAGAGAATCATCCCTAATAGCAAGCAACTAATGTTGCGCTAATTATTACATAACTAATCATTTCCGACATAATAAATGACTTTGTAATATCATAATTTTGAGCAATTACTATCACGTGAATATTTATTTATTTTTTAATGTTTTATTAGTTTAGCTATATGATACGTGATTGTGTGGGTATAATCATAAAATAATTAGTAACGGTAAAAAAGAAAAGAAAATTCAATTATTGTCGAGGGCAAAAACGAGAAATCCACAAAATGACGTGGCGCAGACCATTCGAAATTCAAACCGCAGACGGGGAGGAGGAGAGGGGAGCACGTGCCAACTCATCTCCCTCCTCTCGACAAAATTCAAAATCGTCACCGACGCCGACCATTTCTCCTCCCCCACTTCGCAGCCCCTCAACGTTCCAGAACCACCGCCCATTTCTAGAGAGAGAGGGAGAGAGAGAGTGATCGGAGATGGAGAAGTACGAGAAGCTGGAGAAGGTCGGCGAGGGCACGTACGGCAAGGTCTACAAGGCCAAGGACAAGGCGACGGGCCAGCTCGTCGCGCTCAAGAAGACGCGCCTCGAGATGGACGAGGAAGGCGTCCCCCCACCGCCCTCCGCGAGGTCTCCCTCCTCCAGTTGCTCTCCCAGTCCCTCTACGTAGTCCGCCTCCTCTGCGTCGAGCACGTCGACGGCGGCGCCTCCAAGCGCAAGGCCTCCGCCGCCGCCGACGGCCAGGGGGGCGCCGCCGCCGCCGGGAAGCCGATGCTGTACCTCGTGTTCGAGTACCTGGACACCGATCTCAAGAAGTTCATCGACTCGCACCGCAAGGGGCCGAACCCTAGGCCCATCCCCCCCGCGCTCGTCCAGAACTTCCTATACCAGCTCCTCAAGGGCGTCGCTCACTGCCACAGCCACGGCGTGCTCCACCGCGATCTCAAGCCCCAGAACCTGCTCGTCGACAAGGAGAAGGGGATCCTGAAGATCGCTGATCTCGGGCTGGGTCGCGCTTTCACTGTCCCTCTCAAGAGTTATACTCATGAGGTCTTGCTTTTTAATGATCCTTTTACGGTGTTCGGAGTTGGAGACCGCTGTTGAATGGAACTTATGATTCTGGCAAATTCTTGGTGCAGGTTGTCACTCTCTGGTACAGAGCACCTGAGGTGTTGCTGGGATCTACTCACTACTCAATTGGCGTGGATATGTGGTCTGTTGGGTGTATCTTCGGTAACAATCTCATCAAATCTGTTGCTGGAAGGGGCCGATGTCATTTTACTAACAAAGTCATTTGCTGTGTTTTCTGGAAGTCCTATGCATCAGCCATGTTAGATCTCTGGCTTGCTTCTGCTGAAATCACGTTCTTCTTCAATGTGGAACACGAAATATTGCTCATTTGGATGTTATAGACCACATTTTGAAGTGGTCTACGTAGAGGTATAGGTATTGGTTGTCTGTAGCATGGATATGTATGAGTTCTTCGTGTTCTTTGATTTCAGATTTGTCATGGCCATGTAGAGTCCATAAGATATGCGGGATATGGTGTTAATTGCTTTGATTATCTCACTTTTAGCATCATGGGTGACTCGACGAAAAGAGTTACACCCTGGTCCAACTTGATCAATATGTTGAATGGCAATTAGAGAGGTGACACTCTTCCTCACATTCCTGTGCCAAGAAACCGTGCTGGCTTCCATATCTTTGGTTTCTGTCATTTCTAGTCATGAGGTGCTTGTTCTGGTCAGCAACAGGTCCTGGCTTTCTCTGTTCCGTCTGTGTCCTTCAGTTTAATGCTGTGATTAATTTCAGACACTTCCTTAATTTTGCTCCTTTTTTTTTATCTTTTTTTTTTTTTTTTTGTCGATTTCCTTCCACATATGGCAAGTATATCTCTTGTCTCCTGCTTATCCTAACTTTAGATGTCCCGGTTCATCACAGCTGAGATGGTAAGAAGGCAAGCGTTATTTCCTGGGGACTCTGAGTTTCAGCAACTGCTCCACATATTCAGGTGATTTGTTTTGCCTATTAATCTGAAGGCCTTGAAACCAGCTAACTTAAGTCCTCTTTCTAACTTCTTCCAATCTTTGTCGATGTATTGGTAGTAGTACTTGTGAATCCTTGATCTGCTGAGAATAACACACCGTAGTCTATTTGTTAGGCTACAGTGTGAATTGGGTAGTAATTGACAATAGTACCTCACTTTCAGTTGTTCTATTTGATGTGTATTTTCTCCACTCTAATGATAAGGGACAATCCCAAGTTGTTGTACCTTGTGTGTTTAAAGTTATATTGATGATGAGTTTTAGTAATTCTGCTAAGATTTATTTGGATATTTGCAACTGAAGGCTATTGGGAACCCCAACTGAGAAGCAATGGCCAGGAGTTACCACTTTGAGGGATTGGCATGTTTATCCACAATGGGAACCTCAGAACTTGGCAAGAGCTGTTCCGTCCCTTGGACCTGATGGGGTGGACCTTATGTCGGTTAGTATTTGTACCCTTATTTGTCTATGCTAAATAAATATCTGCACGAAGTTGGTTTGGCTTGAATTGTGCTCTCTGTCCAAAGCTGTTTTCTTCCTTCGACCCATGATCATTGTTATAAGGCTTCATTAAAAGAAGTTGGAGACTAGCAAAACAAATGATGTAGGGGCGGAATTGTGCAATAAGTGTGGATTCGTAGCTGATCCACAGATTTTCCTAGTTGTGCCAAAATTTGTCTTGATTCTTGGCTTAATGCGTGAATCGGTTCTCTATATTGAAGTGAAAGCCCTCAAAATATAATTGCTAGCAAATGTGAATTACAGAAAAAAGTTGGAACATGTCTTCTGGCAGGCAAGAAGACCAAGGATTGGAACTATAGGTTGTGTCGATGGTCACAAATAATGTACATGTGGAAAGATATTACTTCTGATTTGAGTATCTGATCTTTTCGTAGTGCTCAATCATGCATGTCAGTAGCCAACATTGGTTGCTCTTTGGCAAATAATAGCCTGAATCTTATGGCATGATACATCTCTCTGCTATATTCTACATCCTGTAGACTCCTAATTGTTGTACTTGACTGATGCAGAAAATGCTGAAATATGATCCTGCCGAGAGGATCTCAGCCAAAGCAGCACTTGATCATCCTTATTTTGACAGTCTTGACAAGTCTCAGTTCTGATAATGCCTCTGATACGGCCAAGTGTTCACTGGACAGGCTCTTATGTTCTATGTAGTCCTTGTATTTACCTTAAAGTTGCTTTTACTGCTTAAAGGTACTTCTGTTTGCTCGGCGCTTGATGAATCTGAGTGTCATCATCTTGGTGATGAAGTTTCATGTAACACTACCAATGATTTTTTTTTTTTCATATACATAATAGTGCCTATGTTCCTCGGGAATTCCAATGTCTCTGTATTTCTAATGTCTAATCAGCTGTCCATGGTTCAATGTTCATTGCTATATATAGTCGACAAAAATGGATGACATGTGTAGTGAAGGGAAGCTTTCGGTTCCCTTAGCATTTGGGATAAGAATTGTGACTATTTTGATGGAGGCTCTTCATTCATTAGAGATTATTGTGGGTTCTCGTAACAAAGTGATGCCATTGCTGTATGCAAGTTGGGCAAATAAGGGACATTGTGGAATTTTTCTTCCTTTTTCCGTGCCAGATCTGAACCATCCACACAAATTATAGCAATCCCATATTCTCTCTCTCTCTCTCTCTCTCTCTCTCTCTCTCTCTCTCTGTGGCCAAGCCTTCATTGTATGATTCTTGATTCAATTGAATCTGAATCTGATCACGAATGAATTCACAAGGGACAAGGGAGATCAGCATGGATGGAGTTATGGAAGAAGTTGGAGGGATGATCGACAGATTGTTGGAAGGAAGGAAAAAGAGGGGAAAATACATTCCGCTGATCGAGCCCGAAATTCGCCGGCTTTGCACCGTCGCCAAACAAGTCTTTCTTGCTCAGCCCAATCTCCTTGAGTTAGAAGCCCCCATTAACATCTGCGGTAATCCTATGCTCCTTTCCAATCATTTTGTGCAATTGTGGTCATGGTAATGCATAGGCAAAGAAGGATCACGGGATTGTGGACTTTTCTTCCTCTGCGATCATGCGATCTTGCTCCCCGCAACGTCATTGAGATTCAACCAGGCGAAAGATCACGCGGTTTGGGTTATGTTCATAAATATCTCGATGAGGAATTGGCTTATAAAGATGATGCTTGTTGATCAAACATGGAGTCTGAGGAATGGCTGAGAGACTCCAGAGAATCTTGTCATTCCGGGGCTTTTTTTTGCAACACCAGACTTGGATAACAACATTAAATCTCGGCTCAGGTTTTGGAAAAACGAAATGCATCACAAGAGTTCATTTGACAAGACAAAACTTGAAGTTTCGTGTAACTCCAAGGTTCGATGAGGCGAATCCCATCAAATTGGATTCACTTATTATGCTCCTCAAAACCCTGCCATTCTTCTTCTCCTCTCCATTTCTTGTTCCCACTAATGTCCAACTCATGATGGCGAAATGGCAATGAATTTACTGCTGTGAATTTATTGATGATGGCAGAAAATTTCTTAAACTACCAGGAAAGGGGCTTAATACACATACAATGTATTAGTTAACAATATCCTTTCAAGTATGAAGAACTCCAGCATTGTTTGCTAACAAGATTTGCTAGGTGTGTGGAGGAAATTTCAGAAGTTTCTGTTTGCTAGAATGACAAGAACAGAAGTCCTAGAATGGTGTGGACACTGAAATGTTTTAACGGAAACATGTTCAATTGATGTTTAGGCTGGTTTGGGTTACAATGAACATGGAAATATGTACAGGTACGCCAAGCGAATGCTTGAGCGCACGGGGCTTCGGCTTCTTTCTGGCATCGATTTTCCTAGGACTGCTCTCATAGAATGGAACATCCGATACCTCGAATTATCTTGCATCAATATTTTGGATTTAGTCTATGAAACAACTTCATGAAATGATTTTTCTTCTCTTACATCTCCAGGTGACATACATGGACAATACCCAGACCTACTGAGATTATTCGAAAGCGGCGGTTTCCCACCGGATGCGAACTACTTGTTCCTCGGAGACTATGTTGACAGAGGGAAGCAAAGCATAGAGACCATCTGCCTCCTCTTAGCCTACAAAATCAAGTTCCCGGACAACTTCTTCCTCCTCCGAGGGAACCACGAGTGTGCCTCCATTAACCGGATCTACGGCTTCTACGACGAGTGCAAGCGTCGCTTCAGCGTCCGTCTGTGGAAGATCTTTACGGATTGCTTCAATTGCTTACCAGTGGCGGCAGTGATCGACGACAAGATCATCTGCATGCACGGTGGACTCTCGCCAGAGCTTGAGAACTTGGATCAGATCAGGGGCCTAGAGAGGCCCACAGACGTGCCGGACCAGGGGCTATTGTGTGACCTGCTTTGGTCGGATCCTGATAGAGATATCAAAGGGTGGGGTGAGAACGACAGGGGCGTTTCCTATACATTCGGAGCCGACAAAGTGGAGGAGTTCCTCAAGAAACACGACCTCGACCTAGTATGCCGCGCTCACCAGGTCATTTTCGGTTTTCCTATGCATCAAGATTCTTTCTGTTCAATGTCGTATGCAAGAAACTCATTCCGTATTGAAGATGAAAACAAAAGAAGTATATCAGAACTACACATTCCATGGGAAAGTACTATTGTACGTGAGATTTTTCAAGCAGACAAACGGTTGTCTCTGTCGAATAACAAGGGAATTGTCCATGGATCTTTTGCTCTGTGGAGATGATGTTTCTGACATTTTGGCTGTAAATTTGTTTTGCAGGTGGCTGAAGATGGTTACGAATTCTTCGCAGACCGACAGCTGGTTACCATATTTTCAGCTCCTAATTACTGCGGCGAATTCGACAATGCCGGGGCGCTAATGAACGTGGATGCGAGTTTGCTATGCTCGTTTCAGATTGTAAAGCCATGGGGTTGAGGATGGATGACAAATAACGAGCAGAGTACTTCTGCAACTCCTGGGACTGAGTAGTTATTCCTAAGGTTACTGTCATTTCCAAATAGGAATTGATGCACACAGTGCAACGACTCGAGATGCCATCGACTTTCAAAAGAAAGGTTGAGCTGACTTGAGACGCCGTCGACTTTTGAAAGAAAAGTCGAGCTCAAGCTCATTTTGGGTTGGCGTTTGTAGCGGAATTCAGCAGATGATTCTAATACTGATGATGTACAAATCTGGAGTCGAAGCTTGAAAGGTGGTGTGAGTAATGCCACTTGCAGCTTCACGCACTTCCAAAGGAAATGACAGTGAGACTAGGTAGACAATGGCTTGATTGTAGTAAAATGCCTATCTAGCAATGTTCACTTCAGTGTTTCTGTGATACTCCGGCAATAGATGGAAATAACAATAGACTAGACACGCAATTGACTCCATAGGATTGGGCGAAAGATCGAGCGTTTCGTTCGGATTTATCAGATTTCGTGTTCGAACAAAAGAGTCCGCTCATATTAAGCTGCTTGTGCATCGATTTCGTTCACAGTCGGTTTAATCTTGGACTTTGTTGCTGGCCAGTGAAATCATAGTTTAGTCACCTGATTGCAACATCTACGAAAGTGTAGGACCTAATATATTTCATGGCATTGATTTCAAAAGAGCAAACATGTTTAACATTGATTAAATGAACGAAGATCGTACACCTTCAAGTTGAGCTCTGGCAAGATCACAGTTCATGGCCGAAAAAAAAAAATTGAGAACCTTAGGGCCTGCATGGCAATCATTCTGATTCGAAAAAGTGATTTTGATCAAAATGACTTTTGTGATTTTGCTCTTCGGATGAGCCTTAGAGAATCAAAATGCGTTTGATAACTGCACAAATTTTTTTTTTGAGAATAATTTATGTTCCCAATTTTTTTCATTTAAACCAAATAATTACGTAATTACTTTGAGAAATTTCATCATATATTTTGAATTAATTGAAGATTAATTCATATTAATTCTCTTATATAACATATTGCAAGTAACATTTTTTTTTCCGTGCTATTCCATCTAATTGATGTGTCCAAACAAGTCATTTTAAGCTTAAAAAAGGAGAGACCATGTTGGGTTAGTGTGTGATTTCAGCTTAGCTCGAGTTCTCCTAGGTTTATACCTAATGGCAACGGGGGAATATCGGATTCGATCTTAGTGTGATCGGTGGCATATGTATGTGTACATGCAAATGTCGATTCCACTAGTCTCTAAGGAAGATAGACCAAAAACCTTATTGAGCAAAGGGGAGAATCCGTTCGATTTTATGCCACCAGAAAAATCTAGGGTTTGAAAACTAGTTTATGTCGGTGTTTCTACCAACGCCCTTTCGGCATTGAAGTTGAGTATTTTCTATACGTATTTCATGCAAAATTTCAATTCATTTTTAACACCTATGTGGTAAGCCAATGCTAAGTGTTCAGGTAGGTTGTTTTTGTTTTTGTTTTTTTTTCAAATTTTCTAAAACTAAACTAAGTTTAAAGTGCCTAAACCTTGGCAAATTACAACCAATGAAATGAAGTGCATGGTCAAGGAATCATGGCATTGATAAATTGCATCATAAAACCTAATGAAGCTCTAAGGGCTTAGATAAATATGGTTCGGGTTTAATTTCAAAGGTGTTTATGATTTTCTTAAAAAAGAATAAAATCTATGAAATCTAGGGAATCTAGGCCCAAATTTATGAAAATGATATCAAATTAACCTAATCTAAGCTTCTTCTATTTTTAGGAATTTTCTAAAATTTTTTGATTTTGTGGAATTTCTTCCTTTTTTTGGAAATTTATTTATTTATTATCTTATATATTTTACTTTGAAAACGTAATCTCATTCCATTTTAGGTCAAGACAAAAGTGACTAGAAAACTAAAAGGAAAAAGTGAGAGATGCGAGACCGATTCTCAAAGTGCTTCTTTTTTCCAGAACCAATTTTTTTCAATCTTGTTTTTGTTCTAAAATTATTCTAAAAAAATAATTAGAATCAGAATTATTTATGTTATCAAACATGATTCTTATCCTTTTTTGTTCCAAAAAATGGAATCAGAATGGTTACTATACAAGCCATTAGCAACGTCGAGAAGAAGATAAAAAGAAGTAATGTCACAAAAAACTCTAAACTAGTATGACAAATTTATCTCAAACTAATTTTTAACCATAAAAAATCTCAAAGTGGTATACATGTGATAAATTTACTCCAAACTAATTTTTGGACCACCAAAAAATCCCAAACCGATATACATGTGATAAATTTACCCCCAAACTAATTTTTTACCCTAATAAATCCAAAAATGGCACCCCTGTGATAATTTACCCTTATTTAGTTTTCGTAATATCGAATTAATGCCATGAAAAACCTCAAACCAATACACTCATGATAAACGGAAGGTGAAAACTCCAAATTGATACACTCGTCAACTGCCATGTGTTTCTGACAAAAAAATTGTCACGTGTCATCCAATTTAATAATTTTATGGTAATATCGAAGGAAACTAATAGAGGGTAAATTTGTCACAAGTTTATCGGTTTGAGATTTTTGATGGTCAAAAAATTAGCTTAGAGTAAATTTATCATGAGTATCAATTTGGATTTTTTGTTGTTAAAAAAATAATTTAGAGGTAAATTTATCATTTGTGTATATGTTTGGGATTTCGTGGAAGTAACCCAAATAAAAAAAGGCCTGACAAGGAACTTGTCGGTTAGAGACAAATGAAAATGACACACGATCTGATGAACCTGAATTGATTCAACTAATTGAAAAGTTTAAGACTTGATTGCATTCTATATGTGAGATTTATGATTTCCGGTACAATTTCCTGATATCTCTCCAGCCGAATGTAGCGAAAAGGATTTACTCCCAACTCACAAGGTATCTAAAAGACTGCATGGTTTTCATGAAATAGACAAAAAAGACTGCAAGGCTGCCCTCATCCAATGGCTAGAAAGCTCCGGCGACTCTCATTAGCTTGTGGGAAGGAAAAAAATGAAGAGAAAAAATAAAAAAAATTAGAAAATTCTATTAAAAATAGTCCACATTAGCGTCGGCCGGCCAAACGGACTGAATTGGCACAGACGCAAAAGAATTAGGAGTCAATTAGCCAAAAAAGTTAGAATTGAATTAACACAATAACAATAAATTTAAGATTTTTTCTTTATAATTTTTCCAATGATCGGGCCTAGGTCCTCAGAACCCACTCCAGAACCCTTGTGACGAAGCTCGAGTCTCCTGTGGCCTGGCGTGGGTCTCCAGTGTCCTAACGCAGAATTTGAGGTTGTACTCTAGATTGTTTTCTTTTCAAACGTTTATATCCTGTTGTAATAAACATCAGAAATCACTTCCATATTATTTGTAGACTACATTCAACATAGGAAAACGAAATAATTTTCTGTCTGAACAACATTTTCTAGCCAAATTCATTTTCCGTGCAACAACCGGAAGTCTTACTGATTGCGGGTTGTCTTCCTCGCGCAATGTGATATATCACAAGATTGAAATCTATAAATGGTAATAATTAAGTATATAGCCTGTTTTTCTCATCAATTTGGTTCCCCGTGATCAGTTTCTGTAGATTGCGCATGTTGACGAGAAATGGTGCAAATTGCAAAATGATATCCAAACGAGACTAACAAAGAACAAATAGCATCAAATGTTCCATTCGATTTGCGAAAAATATGATGTTTTTGAAAGCATTCGGGAAGTCATTTTTCACTTAAATGACAGTATTTTGTAGTGTTCGACGGAAATCTGAAAATGAATTGGAAAAGATTTTGCGCCGTTTGGTATGAAAAATCTAATTTGATTTTCCCTCGTGCTCCTTTTAGTGATTTCTTATGTTATTTATTTATTTTTTCTGTTCATTTTCTAAAAAATTGAATTTCTTTTAGATGATTAAAAAGAAAAGAAAGGTGAAGAAGTGGAGTTAGGAAAGACGAGTGAAAATGATTTCCTCTTTTTGAAGAAAAAAATCAATTTCCCCACTTTTTGTGGTGTTTTTTCCATTGACGAAAATATTTTCCTTGATTCATTTATTCTCTGTGAACTGAACGCCGGAAAATCCGAAAAATATTTTCCTGAAGGTTGGTTTTTGCGAAACAAATGGACCCTAAGACAATAAGAATGTGACCAAATCGTTATTGTAAATATGAATTATTTTATTTTGGGCTGATTCCGAATTAAATATCGAAATCAAGAGAGATCATTGTACGTAGGAACGGCATATAATTAATATATCGACGACCCATTTTGCGCACCTAGGATAACCTGCACAAAACAACAAACGGCTAATGATTAATTTCATATGCAATTTTGTCTAATTTCTCATAAATCACAAGGTATCTAATCAAAGTAAAGACAGATTTTTCTAGAAATAGACATCTAGGATCAACCCCTTTTTTATACGTATATTAATACCTGACACAAAGTGTCAAGGAAACAAAGACAATTGATTTGTTTATATAGTCTTCAAGCTAACTCCATTAGATATGCAAATGCAGATAGAAGTTCGTAAGAAAGGAGGATTATGAACATCGTTCTGGCTTCTGCCTGTCGGATTGCACTCACTCTCTTCGGACTCTTTTTCGCTTTCGATTTCGTTTGGGGCGGTCCTGATATAATCATAGTAAGCAAGATCTGCTGTAACCGCGCTGCTTGTGAACGGGACGATCCCCTCATGCGAAATTGCATGCTGTGCGTCCTCGAAGATATGGCGATCATGACGGGCAACCACCCTGGCTATAATTAGTCTACCCCGTTCTTCCGCCGACGCGATCGCATATGGCCACAATGCTGGCGGCCAAGAGCTTGCGTACGATGATCGTGGACACGTTTAAGTTCTGGAAAACAATCGATGATCCTCGATTGTCCGAACCATATCGACGTTCAAATGGTGCTCCGCAATTGCAAAATTTGGTACGAAGATTATTCAATCGCGGATGAAACAAAAGACGTGCAATTCTTTAATCCTACATTTCTTTTTCAATCAAAGCAATGGTCATGTCACATATGGAGGTAGTATAAGCTAGTTTAGTGAACAGCTAGCTTATACACTAGTCCTCTCGTTGCCCACGTTTGCCAGATTGCTAGGATATGTGGTGACGCTCTTATACCCTTTCTTTCCCTTAAATTTAATGAAGAAATGCATGTGAAAATCCAAGTTAATGGGGCTTTTCTCATTTTTTTACTCATAAAAAACAAGTTACCAAAGTTTTTTTTTTTTTTTTGCCATATCTCTAACTCTTCTCTCTTTCTGACTTTTACTCTATCTCTTGTAGGGTGCGGGAGTTGAACTCTACACTTATAATACTAGCATCCCCAATTCCTTTACCAAAAGAGCCGGTGCCTATTGGCCGGTAATGAAAGGTCACCCGGCAGTAATTTGATCTCATGAGTATGGAAAATCCAAGTTTCAGCAAAATGGCCTAAATGAGAGATAGCCCGTGATTAGGTAATTTTCCCAAAAAAAAAAAGAAGTAAATTCCCACCTTTGCTCAAATTGTGTCGGTCCTTGATGCTGCCAGTCATGCATTCCTAATACAAAAAATGAAATCGTGGTCACATAACTCACTCTTCATTTTTAACTTCGTAGTTGATAAATAAACGAGGCACATTCAACAATCAAACTATCGAGTCATTCAATGAAATGGTTATTCCTCACAACTAAATAGGTTCTGTCTATTTCGCAAAAAACGAACAATTTGAAAAATATTTTTCTTAAAATGATTATTTGTATTGCTTAAAATGATTAATCGATGAAAAATGTTTTGATCATCGACAATGGCTTATGTTCAAACATTTTCATGAATGAAAATATTTTTCATTTATCCACATTTATAAGTGATAAGAGCGCATCACTCACAGAAATCACTTTCTAAATCATTTATTTTCTACGAAACCAACACACCCTTCATTGAAAAAAAAAAAATGCCGAATTCCCAACGAAACAATCAGACTGCCGGCTTGAACCATTATAGACTAGGGTTCGTTGAGGAGTAAGTTGGTGGCCCAAGCGCGTGGTGATGGCAGTGGTGCCCGGCCGGTAGCCGTGGAGGGCCTGGAGGCGATGTTGATGGTTGTTGTACATCAATCAGGGGTGTCGGTCGAGTTTGGAGGTTCTAGGAGTGGTGGCGGCAGCCAAGCTTGGGGGTTGCCAAGTTCAGTGGTGGCGAACACAGCCAGAAGAGTTCTTCATTTTTAAGCAAAAGCTAGAGTTCTCGGAATCAATCAACAAAATGCGGAAGCATGCAATCTGACCAAGGTGAATAATAAACGGCAAACCAACGGTATTAGTAAGTGGGCAAATCTCGAATCGACGACACAGATCGAAGAATCTTGCAAGAATCTCTGAAACATACAAGTCTTGATATCTGGCAATTGGTATTAGCATTCTACCCGTAATACAACAGATCTTCAATAGGCTATCACCAAACAAATCCTAAGAGAACTATTTAATGTTACAACATGGACTGCACTTCGAATACACTTTCCTACGTGTGCTGCAGTCATCGCCCTTCAAAGGGCTCTTGAGGTGCGTCACAGCTTTTCTACCCGCGAAGCCCATTTCTGCAGGTTCTCCGCACGTCAGCTGAATCGGCAAGTTCCTCAATTAGACCATACGTGAACTAAGCCACGGCGGTTACCGGTATATATCTCGTTCCGTTCTTCATCGTAGAAAAGTGCAGTTATGTCCTCCAGGGCCTCTGAGACCGTGCTTCCCATCCTCTGAGACTGGCTCGGCAGCTTCAGCTTCTTCAAGTTCCCACCAAGCAGCTTCGGCTTCTTCAAGTTCCCGCCATCACTGCTACAGTCATCGACCTTTGGACTGCCATTAGTAGCATTTATCTTGGCCAGGCATTTCCCAGTCAAGATATTGCTGATATTGATTGACCCAGCTGTATCGAAAGAGACACGAAGTGATTCCCAGAAACAAGCATCTAAGCATGTCAAGCCCCACTAACAGTCATCCCAGGCTTTATAAAAAAGGAACTACTGTATATTTACGTAACGACAGAACAATAAGGGTAAATTATAGAGAAGCACATCCCAATTGACCAGCAAAGTCAATTTTGCAAATACAACAACACCAGAATCATGCATGGCCCTGGTCAATGAGAATTTTGCAAAGAATGCTTACCATTCCCTTCCGTCCAGTGATCGTCAGAATCGGCCTTGCAGTAAGAAATTATAAGATCCTGATCGCTTGTTATGTAGATGTTATTAGTGTTGCAATCAGGATGCCACAAAAGGTGATCCTCAAATGAAGTCACGAGTTCCCCGCGGAAATTCCACACCGAGACAGTCCTATTTCTAAATGTCAAGAACAGCTGATTCTCATAAAGAAAGATGAATGCTGATGGAGTCATAAATTCCGTCCGGTTAACTTCCATTACTTCAGCATTTCGAACCTTCAAGGGGTGGAAAAAAAAAAAAAACAGTTACCCAGATGTGGATGAAAAAGACATCAAAGAGATATTCAGAGAGAAGCATTTTGTACATCAAGTATTTGGAGATTCTCATTTTCTTGCTTGACCAGAAGCTTCTCATTGAACTGTTCTATGAAGTCCACCTTCTTATTGCGATGAAGTAGGTGGTTGAAGGCCTTGAGGACTGTTCCATCCTCTATTGACAGTATCTTAAGAGGAACGTAGCTAGTAGATCTCTTAAAAATCAGTAGCATGATACCTGGACTGTAACCAGAAAGAGTAGAAAAAGATAGGCATTAGCAGTGTAATGTACGATACAAAATGAATTTAACACAATTGCTTTGATAGAATACTTTGAACTTTTCTTTTAATATACGTCCCGTTTCATTTTTAATCCAAAGAAAGAGGATATATTAATAAAATAAAGATCAAAGAAAGATCCAACCTCTCCTTAGAGAGAGGGGATGAATAATTTTCTTTTTTTTATTTAAAGGTGGATTCATATTTGTTACAAGGTGAAGCAGTGACATGTCATCATACGTACATTTTTTCTGGAAATCCTTGCTCAGTTCTATATTCAATTGTGATAGACAGAAGATAACATGCTTACAACTGACAACTAGGAATTGTAGATATATAGGCTGAGTTTATGGTTACTGGCTACTGTGGTGATGGGCACTTACAACAGCAAAGATCTTCTTAAAGAGGAGAACAATAAGTATGATTGTATAGTTAACAACTGCATGTAGTTGATGTATCTATTACTGAAGCATCTAGCTAAAAGGTAGTTGAAACAACTACACTCATGGAGAATACATGTACTATCACTTGATTTACATAGCTGATGGCACAAAGTCAGCAAGTAAGAGCCTTATGAGTAGTTTAAAAAAGGGGCTGTAAAGTGAACCACTATCAACACAAAGTTATCTCATCAATTAATCGAGGCCGTGCTTGTTCTTCACTTCACGTGATTCATATCAATATTCACACAGAAAATTGAGCTTATCATTGTTCAAATTTGCAGGCACACGTCAAGCAAATGTGTCTGTGAGAGCAAGCGAGAGAAAGAGAGATTACCTGATTTTTATTTCTTGCACATGCTTGTCCGAGATGGAATACAACATTGTATAGTTTTTCAAGTCGAAGACCTTGTATATACTAGTAAAAAAGCCAGGAGAAAAGAGAGGACCAATCAAGGAGTGAGTCTATGGTAACAATCTACAATTTTAGCAAAGACACATACCTATCTTGTGCAGAGTAAGTAAGAACCTTCCCATTCACATCATCGAACTCCACAAAGCCAGGCCACTTCAAGGATTCCGATTCAAAAAGAGCAAATCCAGCATCTGGTTGGCCCCTCCTTATGTATCTATCAGAGAGAATAGAATACATCATGTCATGTACAAAATCGGTTTCCTGAAATTGAAAGAAGAACAAACAAAAGGTAAACTGTACGCACTCAATCCTTGTAGATCTGCATTTCAAGGAGCTGAAGTTGTCAGAAGCGTATACTGAAACTGTAATAAGGGAATCATTGTTCTTGTTGTAAAAACAACTCCGAATGACTTCATCAGGAGTAACATTCAAGAAACATATCCTCTCATTTGATTCTGCATGAATAGCCAAACATAAACCGTTACGTACAGATTCTATTATGGAGTTGTGGGCATTGGATTAGTTCACTGCATTCTTGTGTGAAAACTTTCAGTCCATATGGACAAATGAATCAAGTGTGCACCTCTGCTGAACGCTGCACAAACACCTGAGTGGTTAAGAGCAAAGACAATGTCATGTGCAGCCACTATCTCAATAACTTTTGTCCTGTTTCATCAGGAAAGGCAATACAGGTGAACAATGTCCGCTGGGGTCATGGGTGTCGTACTCCTCCTGAACCATAATACATTGCCCATTAAATAACAGTTGGTGCAAATTCCAGCAAGCTAAATATTCTACTCGTCTAGATGATAGTCGCACTGATTAGAAAGGAGTACTAAAGTTTCAGAAACTGTAATGCGAGATCATTTCTTTTCACTTCATTTTGAATCAATGTGATCAATTTCACTGGTCATCATGAAAGACATTAATTGCAAGAGATGATTGTCACCATCTAGTGGGACACCCATTGGGATAAGAACTGGCAGTTTAAATCGTGCTTCCCAACCCACACAATCATTTTAAACCAAAGACAAATACCATTCCAAAGATGCTTGAACACTATTCAGTCCCAGCAGATATTCCGCCACATATCCCCCCAAAAGCATCAGATGAGGAGAAATATACATCCTATGTCTAATTCCAAGATCTGCATAGCCAGATGCAAGGACATGGTTTACTAGCTAATGAACTTGTCAAATCTAAGCAATGAACTTGTCAAATGTAAGTAATGAACTAATTCTCTATATAATCTGATGGACACTCCTGAGTGCGCGGTTCGAACAAAGTAGCTAAAAGCCACCCAAACAAAAATACTTCCTTTAATATTGTAACTCCAACCTTGACCGAGTAGATGAGCAGAGAAGGACAGGTGTAGTATACGCCACTCTTCTCCATTAACAAGATGCTACTTCTCAACTGCGCACTTCAATTCAGAACTATCGCTGCAAATTCACCTTTCTTCTTTCTAACTCCAATCTGTCTACAGGCATTCCAATCAAAGCTCTAGCAGCTATTAAGTATCTCCAAGCCAGATTTAGAACGACTGCAAACGCGAATTAAGCATCACAAGTCTCACAACTTTCTTTCTAAAACCCATCTCAAGTACATCATGAATTACCCAAAGAGTCAAAATACTACATAGTACCAACAATACACGATCCAAAATCAATCGATAGGATCCAAAGGTTCTAAAGCGAACCCAAATAGGAAATCACACTGACCGTCAATCGCATGTTGCGAAACCTCTCCTGGGCATTGCTCATGCTGAACGAGCGATCCCTCTTGGAGCGAATCTCTCGCCTCTGCAACTTCTTCACGCTGTCACGAACCCCTCGCCGCGCGGTCTTTCTTGGCGACGACTCTCCGCCGGAGCACGGCCTAGGGCTCGCCGATATCCTCCTCCCTCAATCATCATCCCCACCACCAACGACACCCAGCGCAATTCAAGCTCACCAACGGGGGGAACATCATCCCCCTGCGGATTCACCTCGAATCACCGATTCCGGTGACGAAACGGGACGTTCTCGAGGGACCCAGAAATGGGTGTCTCAGCAGAAATGGGGAGAGAGGGAGGCACAGGGGAGAGAATTTTGGGGATTGGGGTTGCGGAGCACGTTGGTTTTTGAAGCGGTAGATTGAAGTGGAATGGAAGGAGGAACTGGGATCTTTAACGAGCTTTTGCCAAACAAAAGACGACACTTGAAATGTGAGCAACGAGATGTGAGCTACGACCGAAGAGGGATTGATGACACGGATCTCAAGTTGAAGAAAAGATGTCGGTCAGCTTTCGATCATTGTCGAAATCATAATTCGAGATCCTCCATCCACTTTTGTTTTTTCTTGTGAAATGACTGGTGCGTTCAAAAAAATAACGACAACAAAATATCAAATTTTTTTTTGCTCACTTAATCGAGGAGGTTTTACAATCGATTCACTTCTAAATTTTTCAAACTTGGCTCCGATGCAAGAACTCCTTGATCAGTTAATCAATGGTAAAAATTATATGAAGAGAAGTCATGTTAACTTGATGATACAAACAGGTTCGTGTCATTAACTTACTGCGAACACAAAAAGATAAACATGTCATATGATATACCTCGATTACTTGGTAAAAGCTCCGGTCTTCTCCATATTAAAGTGTTGAGTATGAGAAGAGGCAAAAGAGTGACGAATTGGATGATGTTATTAGCCGCTATATGTCTCCGACTCTTTTTTTTTTATTTGGGTCAGGGGAAAGAAAATTGCATCGAAAGAAGTATGTACAGTTATACAATAAAAGCCCATAAATAGGGTAATCCACTGCAAGTAAAGATAGCGTTAGGTCTTGACTATATTTTTCTTTTATGGATAGGGCATTATGCTAGACATTTTCTAGGAACAAAAACGACTCTTTGGTGGGGTGGGTAAGGTGGGCTTCCATACTTTTTTGCATATTTTAAGTGCGAAGAGGTGGCCTAAAGGAGGTTGAGGCTTAGGTAGCCTGTAATTGGTAACGTTCTTTTCCTCTGTTTTCTGTTCCCGGGAACAAAAAACATGACGCAAAGGGGTTGCGGCATGGGGGATGGGGGGGGGGGGGGGGTGGCATGAGGGGTTGAAATCGGTCAGTCTCGCTGGCTTTTTATCAGTTTGGGGAATTTTCAGGATGATAGATACGGTTAGCGCTATAGACGATATGCGGGACATTCTCTGAGGTCGGTAGTAGAGGGGAGGAGAGGTATTGGAAGAGGGGTATGGGTGTAGGGGGTCCCTGAAAGGTGCGACGTCCGAAGAGGGGTGAAGTGATGAGAGAGTAGGGGAGTGAGGAGTGG